>JASUUG010000816.1:0-178209 GCA_030449905.1 Luvunga scandens
GATTCAGGCAAACCGAGAAAGAAGTGGAAGGTAGGTGTGGATCTCAGTTTTTGGTCCAAGAATACGAAGAAACGGCGAGGACCGTGGTGCTCACATTTTGGCCAAATGCTCGCCCGCTGCCAAGGCACGCAGCCAGCCAAGGCCAAGGCACAGGCCACGCTCGAGCTCCCTATCCTTGCCTCGGGAGCGGTCCGAGTGTGTTGTGTGTGCGTGAGAGTGTGCGACCTGCCTTGGTCGCGAGCATGTGCTGCATTTCGAGCAAGGCACGGAGCCAGCCCGCAGCCAAGGCCAAGGCCGAGGCACGCAGCACAAGGCCATGGCACGCAGCCACCCGCGGCCAAGGCCAAGGCCACGCAGCCACCCATGCCAAGGCCAAGGCACGCACTTGATCTTGGCCAAGGCGGGCGGATTTTGGGTGGCACTCCAGCCAGCGTTGGAAAAGAGGGGAGTCGGCCGAGGCACGCAGCCACCCCCGAGGGCCGGGGTGCGAAAAGGGGACAAACGTGCCCCAGCGAATTGGTCCAAGGTAGAACTGGGCCGGGGCCTCCTCACGGCGCAAGTACTGTTTTCGCTCAAGAAATGGCAAAAATAATGCGGAGGCCCTGCGCCCATTTTTCCGCCAGAAAAGGCCAAAATCCGTGAGCTATAGCACACGGATTGTGGCCAAATTTCATTTCGGGGCGGCGTGGGATTTTGGGCTGGGTGATGGTCGGGTTTGGTGGGAGTCGGTGGCGGAGAAAACGGAATCCACCCGAGAGTCCGAAACTCGCTTTTACGGCCATCTTACCGCAGCGAACGGGTGCCCAAACGGGTGGGCCAACTGGTCCGATTCAGGCAAAACCGAGAAAGAAGTGGAAGGTAGGTGTGGATCTCAGTTTTTGGTCCAAGAATACGAAGAAACGGCGAGGACCCGTGCTCACATTTTGGCCAAATGCTCGCCCGCTGCCAAGGCCAAGCCACGCAGCCACCCCGCTGCCAACGCCAAGGCACAGGGCCACGCTCGAGCTCCCTATCCTTGCCCCGGGAGCTGGGCCCAAGTGTGTGTTGTGTGTGCGCGAGAGTGTGCGACGTGCCTTGGTCGCAAGCATGTGCTGCAATTCGAGCAAGGCACGGAGCCAGCCCGCGGCCAAGGCCAAGGCCGAGGCACGCAGCCACCCTGTGGCCAAGGCCTAGGCACGCGTCCACCCCACGGCCAAGGCCATGGCACCAGCCAGCCCGCGGCCAAGGCCGTGGCACGCAGCTACCCCGAGGCCAAGGCCTTGGCACACAGCCACCAGGCCATGGCACAGCCACCCGGTGGCCAAGGCCAAGGCATGGCACGCAGCCACCCCGCTGCCAAGGCCAAGGCCGTGTGCTGTGTAGCTCACGGATCTTGGCCAACTTTCATGTTTCCGAGGCGGTGCGGGATTTTGGGGTGATGCATTAGATACGTGCGACAGTCGAACGTCGGAAAAGAGGGGAGTCGATTTCGAGGTCCTAACCTCGTTTTACGGCCGATTTACCGAGGGTGCGGGGTGAAAAGGGGACGAAACGTGCCTCGAATTGGTCCGATTGTGGTAGAACTGGGCCGGGGGCCTCCTCACGGCGCAAGTACTGCTTTCCGCCTCAAGAAATGGCAAAAATAATGCGGGAGGCCCTGCGCCCATTTTTCCCCAGAAAGGCCAAAACCGTGAGCTATAGCACACGGATTGTGGCCAAATTTCGCTTCGGGGTGGCCTGGGATTTTGGGCTGGCGTGGTCGGGTTTGGTGGGAGTCGGTGGCGGAGAAAACGGAATCCACCCGAGCTCCAAACTCGTTTTACGGCCATCTTACCGCAGCGAACGGGTGCCCAAACGGGTGGGCCAACTCGTCCGATTCAGGCAAAACCGAGAAAGAAGTGGAAGGTAGGTGTGGATCTCAGTTTTTGGTCCAAGAATACGAAGAAACGGCGAGGACCGTGTGCTCACATTTTGGCCAAATGCTCGCCCGCTGCCAAGGCCAAGCCACGCAGCCACCCCACGGCCAACGCCAAGGCACAGGGCCACGCTCGAGCTCCCTATCCTTGCCTCGGGAGATCGGCCGGAGTGTGTTGTGTGTGCGTGAGAGTGTGTGACCTGCCTTGGTCGCGAGCCTGGGCTGCTTATAGTGCAAGGCACGGAGCCAGCCCGCTTCCAAGGCCAAGGCCTTGGCACGCTGCCACCTCGCGGCCAAGGCCATGGCACGCAGCCACCTCGCGGCCAAGGCCATCGGACCCCGCCCGCCCGCGGCCAAGGCCTAGGCACGCAGCAGCAGGCCAAGGCCTTGGCACCAGCCAGGCCTTGGCACCATGGCACCCATGGCCAGCCCAAGGCCAAGGCCAAGGCCATGGCACGCAGCCACGCCCCCTCGGCCAAGGCCAAGGCGTGTGCTGTAGCTCACGGATCTTGGCCAACTTTCGCATTTCCGGGCGGTGCGGGATTTTGGGGTGATGCATTAGATACGTGCGACAGTCGAACGTTGGAAAAGAGGGGAGTCGATTTCGAGGTCCGAACCTCGCTTTTACGGCCGATTTACCGAGGGTGGGGGTGCGAAAAGGGGACGAAACGTGCCTCGAATTGGTCCGATTGTGGTAGAACTGGGCCGGGGCCTCCTCACGGCGCAAGTACTGCTTTTTCCGCTCAAGAAATGGCAAAAATAATGCGGGAGGCCCTGCGCCCATTTTTCCCAGAAAAGGCCAAAACGTGAGCTATAGCACACGGATTGTGGCCAAATTTCTCGCTTTGGGGCGGCGTGATTTTGGGCTGGCGTGGTCGGGTTTGGTGGGAGTCGGTGGCGGAGAAAACGGAATCCAAATCCGAGCTCCGAAACTCGTTTTACGGCCGTCTTACCGGCGGCGAACGGGTGCCCAAACGGGTGGGCCCACTCGTCCGATTCAGGCAAAACCGGAGAAAGAAGTGGAAGGTAGGTGTGGATCTCAGTTTTTGATCCAAGAATACGAAGAAACGGCGAGGACCGTGTGCTCACATTTTGGCCAAAGGCTCGCCCGCGGCCACGGCCAAGCCATGCAGCGAACCCGCGGCCAACGCCAAGGCACAGGGCCACGCTCGAGCTCCCTATCCTTGCCTCGGAGCGCGGCCGGAGTTTGTGTTGTGTGTGCGTGAGAGTGTGCGACCTGCCTTGGTCGCGAGCATATGCTGCATTTCGAGAAAGGCACGTAGCCAGCCCGCGGCCAAGGCCAAGGCCGAGGCACGCAGCCACCCCGCGACCAAGGCCATGGCACCCAGCCAGCCCGCGGCCAAGGCCTTGGCAGCCCTCAAGGCCAAGGCCATGGCACGCAGCCACCCGTTTCCTTGGCACGCAGCCACCCCGGGTGGCCAAGGGTGCTGTAGCTCACGGATTTTGGGGTGATGCATTATTTTGGGGTGATGCATTAGATACGTTCGCAGTCGAGCTGGAAAAGAGGGGAGTCGATGGCACAGGTCCGAACCTCGCTTTACGGCCGATTTACCGAGGGTGGGGGTGAAAAGGGGACGAAACGGCTCCTCGAATTGGTCCGATTGTGGTAGAACTGGGCATGGGGCCTCCTCACGGCGCAAGTACTGCTTTCCGCAAGAAGAAATGGCAAAAAGAATGGGAGGCCCTGCGCCCATTTTTCCCGCGCAGGCCAAAATCCGTGAGCTATAGCACACGGATTGTGGCCAAATTTTGTTTCGGGGCGGCGTGGGATTTTGGGCTGGCGTGGTCGGGTTTGGTGGGAGTCGGTGGCGGAGAAAACGGAATCCATTGAGCCGAGTCCGAAACTCGTTTTACGGCCATCTTACCGGGCAGCGAACGGGTGCCCAAACGGGTGGGCCAACGTCCGATTCTGGAAAAATCGGAGAAAGAAGTGGAAGGTAGGTGTGGATCTCAGTCTTTGGTCCAAGAATACGAAAGAAACGGCGAGGACCGTGTGCTCACATTTTGGCCAAATGCTCCCGCAAGCCCACCCCCGGTGGCCAAGGCCAGGCACTTCGAGCCCAGCCACCCCGCGGCCAACGCCTTGGCACAGGGCCACGCCGAGCTCCCTATCCTTGCCTGGGAGCGGGCCGGAGTTTGTGTTGTGTGTGCATGAGAGTGAAACCTGCCTTGGTCGCGAGCATATGCTGCATTTCGAGAAAGGCACCCAGCCAGCCTGCGGCCAAGGCCAAGGCCGAGGCACGCACCAGCCACCTCAGGCCAAAACCAAGGCCAAGGCCGTGTGAAAGCCACGGATCTTGGCCAATTTTCGTTTCCAGGGCGGTGCGGGATTTTGGGGTGATGCATTAGATATGTGTGACAAACTTGGCCGGAAAGAGGTGGGAGTCGATTTCCAGGTCCGAACGCTTTTACGGCCGACTTTACCGATGGTGCATCACCCCAAAATCCCGGTGCCGAAACGCGTGTTGGCAAGATCCGTGGGGGACGACATGCCCTCGGCCAATTGGTCCGATTGTGGTAGCACTGGGCGGGGCCCTGGCCTCACGGGCAAGTACTGCTTTCCGCTCAAGAAATGGCCTTGGTGGGAGCCCCTGGCCATTTTTGGCCATGGCCGAAAAGCTGCCAAAATCCGTGAGCCATAGCACACGGATTGTGGCCAAGGTCGGGTGGGGCGTGGATTTTTGGCCTTGGCCCGGGTGGCTGTGGGAGTCGGCCTTGGCAGGCCTTGGCTGGAATCCATTCGTGCCTTGCGTTTTCGAAATGCAGCACATGCTCGCACCAAGGCAGGTCGCACACTCACGCACACACAACACACACTCTGGGCCGCAGCCCAAAATCCCGAGGCAAGGATAGGAGCAAAATCCCGTGGCCCTGTGCCTTGGCGTTGGCCGCGGGTGGCTGTGGCTTGGATTTTGGCCTTTTCGGGCGAGCATTTGGCCAAAATGTGAGCACACGGTCCTCCCGCATTATTTCTTGCCATATTCTTGACCAAAAACTGAGATCCACACCTACCTTCCACTTCTTTCTCCGGTTTTGCCTGAATCGGACGAGTTGGCCCACCCGCTTGGGCACCCCTCCCTGCCGGTAAGATGGCCAGAAAAACGAGTTTTTCGAGCTCGGAATTGATTCCGCTTTTTCCCGCCACCGACTCCCACCAAACCCGATGCATCACGCCAGCCCAAAATCCCACGACCCCCGAAACGCAAATTTGGCCAACAATCCGTGTGCTATAGCTCACGGATTTTGGCCTTTTCTGGGGAAAATGGGCGCAGGGCCTCCCGCATTATTTTTGCCATTTCTTCGAGCGGAAAACAGTACTTGGCTGTGAGGAGGCCCCCGGGCCCAGTTCTACCACAATCGACCACCCAGGGCACGCTGGGTGCCATGGCCTTGGCGGTAAAGGCCAAAACGAGGTTCGACGGAATCGAAATGGCCTTTTCCCACGCTCGACTGTCGCACGTATCTAATGCATCACCCCAAAATCCCGCACCGCCCGGAAACGCGAAAGTTGGCCAAGATCCGCTTGAGCTACAGCACACGGCCTTGGCCTTGGCCGGCCTTGGCCATGGGTGGCTGGCTTGGCCTTGGCCACGGGTGGGCTTGGCCTTGGCCGCGAATTGTGCCAAGGCCTTGGCCGCGGGTGGCTGGCATGCCTTGGCCTGGGCTGGCTGGGCAGGTCGCCATGGCCTTCTCACGTGCCTGGCCACCACGGGTGGCTGCGTGCACCGGCCTTGGCCTTGGGCGGGCTGGCTACGTGGAGCTCGAAATGCAGCACATGCTCGCGACCAAGGGCAGGTCGCACACTCACGCACACACAACACACACTTGGCCGCCTTGGCCGGAGCTGGCGAGCGTGGCCCAGTGCCTGGCCTTGGCGTGGGTGGCTGCGTGGGCTTGGCCTTGGCCGCTGGTGAGCATTTGGCCAAAATGTGAGCACACGGTTCCTCGCCCGTTTCTTCGTATTCTTGGACCAAAAACTGAGATCCACACCTACCTTCCACTTTTTCTCTGGTTTTGCCTGAATCGGACTGAGTTGGCCCACCCGCTTGGGCACAAATTGTGCCGGTAAGATGGCCGTAAACGAAGTTTGAGCTCGGAATTGATTCCTTTTCTCCCGCCACCGACTCCCACCAAACCCGACCACGCCAGCCCAAAATCCCACGCCGTCCCGAAACGCAATGGGCGTGAAAATCCGTGTGCTATAGCTCACGGATTTTGGCCTTTTCCGCGGAAAATGGGCGCAGGGCCTCCCGCATTATTTTTGCCATTTCTTCGAGCAGAAAGCAGTACTTTGCGCTGAGGAATTTTGGCCCAGTTCTACCACAATCGGAAAATTCGAGGGCACGTTTTGTCCCCTTTTCGCACCCCGCACCCTCGGTAAATCGGCCCGAAACGAGGTTCGACCTCAAATCGACTCCCCTCTTTCCAACGCTCAACTGTCGCGACGATCTAATGCATCACCCCAAAATCCCGCACCGCCCGGAAACGCGAAAGTTGGCCAAAGGGTGAGCAAGATCCACGGCCTTGGCCTTGGCCGCGGGTGGCAGCACATGGCCTTGGCCTTGGCCTTGGGGTGCCATGGCCTTGGCCTTGGCCGCGGGTGGCTGGCCATGGCCTTGGCCTTGGCCTCGGGTGGCTGGGTGCCATGGCCTTGGCCTTGGCCGCGGGTGGCGGGTGCCATGGCCTTGGCCCACGGGTGGCTGTGTGCCTCGGCCTTGGCCTTGGCCGCTGGCTGGCCGTGCCTTGCTGGAAATGCAGCACATGCTCGCGACCAAGGCAGGTCGCACACTCTCACGCACACACAACACACACTGGGCCGCGCCCCCGAGGCAAGGATAGGGAGCTCGAGCGTGGCCCTGTGCCTTGGCTTGGCTGGGTGGCTGCGTGGCTTGGCCTTTGGCCGGGCGAGCATTTGGCCAAAATGTGAGCACACGGTCCTCGCTGTTTCTTCGTATTCTTGACCAAAACTGAGATCCACACCTACCTTCCACTTCTTTCTCCGGTTTTGCCTGAATCGGACGAGTTGGCCCACCCGCTTGGGCACCCTTTCGCTGCCGGTAAGATGGCCGTAAAATGAGTTTCGAGCTCGGAATTGATTCCGTTTTCTCCCGCCACCGACTCCCGCCAAACCCGACCACACCAGCCCAAAATCCCACGCCGCCCCCAAAACGCAAAATTTGGCCACAATCCGTGTGCTATAGCTCTCGGATTTTGGCCTTTTTCCGGCAGAAAGATGGGCGCAGGGCCTCCCTCATTATTTTCGCCATTTCTTCGAGCGGAAAACAGTACTTGCGCCGAGAGGAGACCCCGGCCCAGTTCTACCACAATCGGACCATTCGAGGGCACGTTCGCCCTTTTCGCCCCCGCACCCTCGGTAAATCGGCCGTCAAAAACGAGGTTCGACCTCAAAATCGACTCCCCTCTTTTCCAACGCTCGACTGTCGCACGATCTAATGCATCACCCCAAAATCCCGCACCGCCCGGAAACGAAAGTTGGCCAAGATCCGTGAGCTACAGCACACGGCCTTGGCCTTGGTGAGGGGGTGCCTTGGCCTTGGCCTTGGGTCGGGGGCTGGGTGCCATGGCCTTGGCCTTGCCACGGGCGGGCTTGGCTGGGTGCCATGGCTGGCCTTGCAGGGCTGGCTGGGGCCCGCAGCCGGGGCTGGCGTGTGCCATGGCCTTGGCACAGGTGGACGCGTGCCTAGGCCTTGCCTTGGCCTCGGCCTTGGCCTTGGCCGCGGGCTGGCTCCGTGCCTTGCTCGAAATGCAGCACATGCTCGCGACCAAGGCAGGTCGCACACTCTCACGCACACACAACACACACTCCCCGCCCCGCTCCCGAGGCAAGGATAGCATGGCTCGAGCGTGGCCCTGTGCCAAGCGTTGGCCACGCAGGTGGCTGCATGGGTTGGCCTTGGGCAGCTGGCGAGCATTTGGCTAAAATGTGAGCACCACGGTCCTCGCCGTTTCTTCGTATTCTTGGACCAAAACTGAGATCCACACCTACCTTCCACTTCTTTCTCCGGTTTTGCCTGAATCGGATGAGTGGGCCCACCCATTTGGGCACCCGTTCGCTTTTGGGTAAGATGGCCGTAAAACGAGTTTCGAGCTCGAATTGGATTCCGTTTTTCCCGCCACGACTCCCACCAAACCCGACCCGTTCTAGCCGAAAATCACGCCGCCCCGAAGCGAAACACCTGTGTAAAGGCTCAAAACGTACTATAGCTCAAATGATTTTGGTCTTTTCGACGGAAAAATGCATCCAGGGCCTCCCGCACCGCCCGCCAACGCGGAAAGTTGGACAAGATCCGTGAGCCCGGCCCAGTTCTACTACAAGGCCTTGGCCATGGCCGCGGGAGGTTTGTCCCCTTTTGGCCTTGGCCTTGGCCGCGGGTCGGACCTCGGGTGACTGGCTCTTGGCCTTGGCCTCGGGTAGCTGTCGTGAGGCCTAATTGGCCTTGGAAAATCGTGCCTTGGCTTGGCGAAAGCATGGGTTGGCTGATTTGAGCAAGGCACGGAGCCAGCCTTGGCCAAGGCCAACGCGAGGCACGCATCCATGGCCTTGGCCTTGGCCAAGGCCAAGGCATGCGCCCGTGCCATGGCCAAGGCCATGGCACTCCAGCCAGCCAAGGCCTTGGCCTTGGCACGCAGCCACCCCGAGGCCACGGCCAAGGCCATGGCAGGCAGCGACCCCGCGGCCAAGGCCAAGGCCGTATGCTGTAGCTCAAGGCTTGGATTTTCCGGGGTGGCTCCACCCGTGGCCGGGATTTTGGGGTGATGCATTAGCCACCCGACAGTCCGCGGCCAAGCGTTGAAAAAGAGGGGAATCGGCCAGCGACCCGCGGCCAAGGTCCGAACTCATGGATCTTACGGCCGATTTTGAGGGTGTGCATTAGGGGTGCGAAAAGGGGTTGGGGATCGATTTGAAAGAAAGGCCGAGATTTCGAATTGGTCCGATTGTGGTAGAACTGGGCGTCGGCTGGGGCCTCCACACGGCGCAAGTACTGTTTTCCGCTCAAGAAATGGCGAAAATAATGCGGGAGGCCCTGCCATGGTCTATTTTTCCTCGAAAGGCCAAAATCCGTGAGCTATAGCACCCGGATTGTGGCCAAAGTTCGTGTTTCGGGTCGGGCATGGGATTTTGGGCTGGCGTGGTCGGGTTTGGTGGGAGTTGGGAGAAAACTGAATCCAATTGGCCGAGCTCGAAACTCGTTTTACGGCCATCTTACCGGCAGCGAACGGGTGCCCAAACGGGTGGGCCCACTCATCTGATTCAGGCAAAACCGGAGAAAGAAGTGGAAGGTAGGTGTGGATCTCAGTTTTTTGTCCAAGAATACGAAGAAACGGCGAGGACCGTGTGCTCACATTTTGGCCAAATGCTCGCCCGGCCAAGGCCAAGGGGTGGTGCAGCCACCCCGCGGCCAACGCCAAGGCACAGGGCCACGCTCGAGCTCCCTATCCTTGCCTCGGGAGCGCGGCCGGAGTGTGTGCTGTGTGTGCGTGAGAGTGTGCGATCTGCCTTGGTCGCGAGCATATGCTGCATTTCGAGAAAGGCACGTAGCCAGCCCGCGGCCAAGGCCAAGGCCGAGGCACGCAGCCACCCCGTGGCCAAGGCCTAGGCACGCGTCCACCCCGCGGCCAAGGCCATGGTGCCCAGCCAGCCCGCGGCCAAGGCCTAGGCACGCTGGCCAGTTGGCCAAGGCCTTGGCACACAGCCACCCGGTGGCCAAGGCCAAGGCCATGGCACCCAGCCAGCCCGCGGCCAAGGCCTAGGCACGCAGCCACCCCACGGCCAAGGCCAAGGCCGTGTGCTGTCGCTCACGGATCTTGGCCAACTTTCGCGTTTCCGGGGCGGTGCGGAATTTTGGGGTGATGCATTATTACGTGCCATTTCTTTCGAGCGTCGGAAATGAGGGGAGTCGAGGAGGTCCGAGCCTCGTTCTGGCCATTTACCGAGGGTGCGGGGGTCCAAAAAAAGGGGACGAAACGTGCCCTCGTTTTACGGCCGATTTACCGAGGGTGCGGGAGCGCCGCCGGAGAGTGTGGTGTGCGAGCGTGAGAGTGTGCGACCTGCCTTGCTCGCGAGCATGTGCTGCATTTCGAGCAAGGTACGGAGCCAGCCCGCGGCCAAGGCCAAGGCCGAGGCACGCAGCCACCCCGTGGCCAAGGCCAAGGCCGCATCCACCCCGCGGCCAAGGCCATGGCGCCCAGCCAGCCCGCGGCCAAGACCTAGGCACGCAGCCAGCCCGCGGCCAAGGCCTTGGCACGAAGCCACCCCGAGGCCAAGGCCAAGGCCTTGGCACGCAGCCACCCCACGGCCAAGGCCAATGCCGTGTGCTGTAGCGTGATCTTGGCCTTTCCGCGGGCGGTGTGGGATTTGGGGTGATGCATTAGGCCTTGGCGGGTCGAACGCCGGAAAAGAGGGGAGTCCACGGGGGTGAACTGGCTCGGCGTTTGATTGCCTTGGTGGGGTGGCGACAAGGGGTGCCTTGCTCGAAATTGTCCTCACATTTGGTAGAACTGGGCAGCACGGCGCACACAGCTTTCACGCACACACAGACACACACTCGGGGTGGCTGCGTGCCTTTTTTGCAGGATAGGAGCTCCAGGTGGGTTTTGGCCAAACTTGGCGCGGGTGGCTGCATGGGCTTGGCCTTGGCCGTGGGAGTGGCTGGGCCAAATGCGAGCCAAAACAGGAATCTTCCCCGTATTCTTGGACCAAAACTGAGATCCACACTTACCTTCCACTTCTTTCTCCCGGTTTTGCCTGAATCAGGCAAAACTGGAAAGAAGTTTGGGGCTTGTGGCCAGTTTTTGGTCCGGTAAGAATGGCCGTAAAACGAGCTTCGAGCTCGGAATTGGATTCCGTTTTCCCGCCACCATTCCCACCAAACCCGACCACAAGGCCAAGGCAAATCCCACGCCCCCAACACGAATGGCCCAATCCGTGTGCTATAGCTTGGCCATTTTGGCCTTTTCTGGTGGGAAAAATGGGCGCAGGGCCTCCCGCATTATTTTTGCCATTTCTTCGCGTGACAGTACTTGCGCCTGAGGAGGCCTTGCCCAGTTCTACCATAATCGGACCAATTTGCTAAAAAGGGCACGTTTCGCACCTTTTCGCACCCCGCCTCGCAAATCGTGCCAGAACGAGTTCCGGACCTCGGAAATCGACTCCCCCTTTCCGACGCACGATTGTCGCACGTATCTAATGCATCACCCCAAAATCCGGCACCGCCCGAAACGAAAGTTGGCCAAGCAATCCGTGAGCTACAGCACACGGCCTTGGCCACCTGCGGCGTTTGGTGGCCGTAAAAGGCCTTGGCCGCGGTGTGGCTGAGTCGTGCCTTGGCCTTGGCATTCGAGGGTGGCTCGTTCTTGGCCATGGTGGGGGGTGCCTTGGCCTTGGCCACGCTACTGGTGTGCCTTGGATCCGTTTTTGGCTGCGGCATGGGCCTTGTGCCGAGGCCTCGGGCTGGCTGCGTGCCTTGCTCGAAATGCAGCACATGCTCGCGACCAAGGCACGCCGCACACTCTTTCCACACAACAGGCCAAAATGCCGCTCCGAGGCAAGGATAGGGAGCTCGGCGTGGCCCCTGCCTTGCCTGGGGGTTTTGGTTCGCAAAATGTGGCAATTCCGCGGCAAGCATTTGGCAAAAATGTGAGCACACGGTCCTCGCCGTTTCTTCGTATTCTTGGACCAAAAACTGAGATCCACACCTACCTTCCACTTCTTTCTCGGTTTTGCCTGAATCGGACGAGTTGGGCCCACCCGTTTGGGAACCCGTTCTCAACATCGGTAAAATGGCCGTTAAAGCGAGCCAAACGTTTTAGATTGGATTCCGTTTTCTCCCACCACCGACTCCCCACCAAACCCGACCACGCCAGCCCAAAATCACGCCACCCCGTGCAGAAATTTTGGCTGCAAGAGGTGCTATAGCTCACGGATTTTGGCATTTTTCGAAGAAAAATAAGCGCAGGGCCTCCGGCATTATTTTGCCATTTCTTGGCGGAAAACAGTACTTGATTCCGTGGGAGGAAACGGAGCCAGTTCTACCACAATCGGACCAAGGCACGGGCCACGTTTCTTCCCGTTCGCACCCCATTTACACCCCTTGTAAATCGGCCGCGAGGTTGTTGACCCAAAATCGACTGCTCTTCTCCGACGTTCGACTGGTCCAAGTATCTAATGCATCACCCCCAAAAATCCGCACCGCCCGTGAAAACGAAAGTTGGCCAAGATCCGTGAGCAACAGCACGCGGCCTTGGCCATTGGGCGGGGTGGCTGCGTGCCTAGGCCTTGGCCACCCAGAGCTGGGTGCCAAGGCCCCGCGGGGTGTATGCGTGCCAGGCCTTTCGAGAAAGGCTGTGCACGTGCCAAGGCCTTGGCCAAGGGGTGGCACCCACCCGGTGCCAAGGCCTTGGCAGCGAGTTGGCTGCGTGCCAAGGCCTCAACATGCAGCACATGGCTCAAGGCCAAGGCACGCAGCCTTTGGCGAAAGGCAGCACACACCCGCGCTCCAAGGCAAGGATAGGACTCTCGACCGTGGCCAAGTGCCTTGGCACAGGCACCGAGAATTTGCGTGGCTTTAGTGTGCCATGGCTTGAGCATTTGGCCAAAATGTGAGCACCACGGTCCTCGCCGTTTAGGCCGTATTCTTGGACCAAAAACTGAGATCCACACCTACCTTCCACTTCTTTCTCGGTTTTGCCTGAATCGGATTTTGGAGTTGGCCCACCCGTTTGGGCACCCGTTTCGCGGTAAAATGGCGTAAAACGAGTTTGAGCTCGGGTGGATTCCGTTTTCTCCGCCACCGACTCCCACCAAACCCGACCACGCCAGCCCAAAATCCGCCCCCCAAAACACGAAATTTGGCTGCACAATCCGTGTGCTATAGCTCCTCGGATTTTGGCCTTTTCCGGCCACGGAAAAATGGGCGCAGGGCCTCCCGTTATTTTTGCCATTTCTTGAGGAAAACAGTACTGTGCCCGTGAGGATGGCCCCCGGATCTCAGTTCTACCACATGGCCTGGACCAATTGGCCGGGCACGTTGCCGTCCCCTTTTGCACCCCCCTTGGCGTTGGTAAATCGGCGTAAAACGAGGTTCGGACCTGGACCCGACTCCGTCTTTTCCGAGCGTTAGCTGTTGCCCGTATCTAATGCATCACCCCAAAATCCCACTGCCCCTTGCCCGGACAAGCAAGGCAGTTGGCCAAGATCCGTGAGCTACAGCACACGGCCTTGGCCTTGGCAGGTGTGGCGTGCCATGGGCCAAGGCCTTGGCCGCGGGGTGGCTGCGTGCCTTGGCCTTGGCCTTGGCAGGGTGGCTGCGTGCCTAGGCCTTGGCAAGGCTGGCTGCTGGGTGCCATGGCCTTGGCGCGGGTGGCCGTTGCCCAGGCCTTGGCCACGGGGTGGCTGCACCTGGCCTTCTTTCTGGCCGGTTTGCCTTGGCCGCGGGCTGGCTCCGTGCCTTGCTCAAATGCAGCACATGCTCGCGACCAAGGCAGGTTTTCACACTCTCACGCACACACAACACACACTCGGCCGCGCTCCCGAGGCAAGGATAGGAGCTCGGCGTGGCCCTGTGCCTTGGCCTTGGCCGCGGGGTGGCTGCGTGCTTGGCCTTGGCTTTGGCCGCGGGCGAGCATTTGGCAAAATGTGAGCACACGGCCTCCTCGCCATTTTTTCGTATTCTTGGACCAAAAACTGAGATCCACACCTACCTTCCACTTCTTTCTCCGGTTTTGCCTGAATCGGACGAGTTGGCCCCCACCCAGGGCACCCGTTCTGGCGGTAAAATGGAGATGTAAAGCGAGTTTGGAGCTCGGTGGATTCCGTTTTCTCCACCACCGACTCCCACCAAACCCGACCACGCCAGCCAAAATGCATCTTGCCCCAAAATGGCCCGCCGTGTGCCCCCGGAGCGACGGGAAAAATTTGGCCAAGATCCGTGGCCACAGCAAAACCTTGCGCTCCCGTGAGGAGTGCCCAGTTCTACCACAATCGGACCAATTCGCGGGCACGTTTCGGCCTTGTGCCGGTTGGTTCGGACCTGGACTCCCGTCTTTTGCCTTGAGCGTATCTTGCATCACCCCAAAATCCCACACCGGCCAAAATGCAAAAGTTGCCAAGATGCCATGGCCTTGGCCTTTCGCGGGGTGGCTGCGTTCTTTGGCGGGGTGAGCCACGTGCCTAGGCCTTGGCTTCGGTTTCTGGGTGGTGCCTTGGCCTAGCGGGTGGGCTGGGTGCCTTGGCCTTGGCGTTGGGGTGGCTGCGTGACCAAGGCCTTGGCCTTGGCGCGGGCTGGCGCGTGCCTTGCTCGAAATGCAGCACATGCTCCGACCAAGGCACCGCACCGCTCCCGGGCAAGGATAGGGGAGCTCAGCGTGGCGTGGCCCTGTGCCTTGGCGTTGGCAGGGGTGGCTGCGTGGCTTGGCCTTGGCGCGGGCGAGCATTTGGCCAAAATGTGAGCACACGGTCCTGCCGTTTCTTCGTATTCTTGGACCAAAAACTGAGATCCACACCTACCTTCCACTTCTTTCTCGGTTTGCCTGAATCGGACGAGTTGGCCCACCCGTTTGGGCACCCGTTCGCTGCGGTAAGATGGCGTAAAGCGAGTTTGAGCTCGGGTGGATTCCGTTTTCTCCCGCCACCGACTCCCACCAAACCCGACCACGCCAGCCCAAAATCCCACGCCGCCCCGAAACACGGAAATTTGGCCACAATCCGTGTGCTATAGCTCACAGATTTTGGCCTTTTCTGGCGGAAAAATGGGCGCAGGGCCTCCGCATTATTTTTGCCATTTCTTGAGCGGAAAACAGTACTTGCGCCGTGAGGAGGCCCCGACCCAGTTCTACCACAATCGGACCAATTTCGGGCACGTTTCGTCCCCTTTTCGCACCCCGCACCCTCGGTAAATCGGCGTAAAAGCGAGGTTCGGACCTCGAAATCGACTCCCCTCTTTTCCGACGTTCGACTGTCGCGTATCTAATGCATCACCCCAAAATCCCGCACCACCCGGAAAGCGAAAGTTGGCCAAGATCCGTGAGCGACAGCACACGGCCTTGGCCTTGGCTGCGGCTGCGTGATGGTGGCCTTGGCTGGGTGGCTGCGTGCCTTGGCCTTGGCCTCGGGGTGGCTGCGTGCCAAGGCCTTGGCTGGCGCGGGGTGGCTGCGTGCCTAGGCCTTGGCCGCGGGCTGGCTGGTGTGCCTTGGCCTTGGCCTTGGGGCTGCCATGGCCTTGGCTGTGGGGGTGGACGCGTGCCTTGGCCTTGGCCACGGGGTGGCTGCGTGCTCGGCCTTGGCCTTGGCCGCGGGCTGGCTGCCGTGCCTTGCTCGAAATGCAGCACATGCTCGCGACCAAGGCAGGTCACACTCTCACGCACACACAACAACACACACTCGGCCCGCTCCCGAGGCAAGGATAGGAGCTCGGCGTGGCCCTGTGCCTTGGCGTTGGCCGCGGGGTGGCTGCGTGGCTTGGCCTTGGCCGCGGGTGAGCATTTGGCCAAAATGTGAGCACACAGTCCTCGCCGTTGCTTCGTATTCTTGGACCAAAAACTGAGATCCACACCTACCTTCCACTTCTTTCTCCGGTTTTGCCTAAATCGGACGAATTGGCCCACCCGTTCGCTGCCAGTAAAATGGCCATAAAACGAGTTTCGGTGCTCGGAATTGGATTCAGGTTTTCTCCCGCCACCGACTCCCACCAAACCCATCCACGCCAGCCCAAAATCCCACGCCGCCCCCAAAACACGAAATTTGGCCACAGTCCGTGTGCTATAGCTCACAGATTTTGGCCTTTTCCAGCGGAAAAATGGGCGCAGGGCCTCCCGCATTATTTTCGCCATTTCTTCGGGTAGAAAACAGTACTTGCGCCGTGAGGAGGCCCCCGGCCCAGTTCTACCACAATCGGACCAATTCGCGGGCACGTGTTGTCCCCTTTTCGCACCCCCGTACCCTCGGTAAATCGGCCGTAAAATGAGGTTCGGACCTCGAAATCGACTCCCCTCCTTTCTGACGTTCGACTGTCGCACGTATCTAATGCATCACCCCAAAATCCCGCCTTTCCCCGGAAACGCGAAAGTTGGCCAATATCCGTGAGCTACAGCACATGGCCTTGGCCTTGGCCGCGGGGTGGCTGCATGCCTAGGGCTTGGCCTTGGGGTGGTTGCGTGCCTTGGCCATGGGGTGGCTGCGTGCCTTGGGTGTGGCCACGGGCTGGCTGGGTGCATGGCCTTGGCCTTGTGTGCCTTGGCCTTGGCCGCGGGTGCACGCGTGCCTTGCCCTTGGCCACGGGGTGGCTGCGTGCCTTGGCCGCGGGCTGGCTCCATGCCTTGCTCGAAATGCAGCACATGCTTGCGACCAAGGCAAGTCGCACACTCTCACGCACAAACAACACACACTCGGTCCGCGCTTTCGAGGCAAGGATAGGGAGCTCGAGCGTGGTCCTGTGCCTTGGCCTTGGCCGCGGGCGAGCATTTGGCCAAAATGTGAGCACAAGGTCCTAGCCGTTTTTTTTCGTATTCTTGGCCCAAAAACTGAGATCCACACCTACCTTCCACTTCTTTCTCCGGATTTCCCTGAATCGGACGGGTTGGCCTAGCCATTTGGGCACTCGTTTGCTGCCGGTAAAATGGCCGTAAAACGAGTTTCGGACCTCGGAATTGGATTCCGTTTTCTCCCGCCACTGACTCCCACAAAACCCGACCACGCCGGCCCAAAATCCCACGCCGCCCCCAAAATGTGAAATTTGGCCACAATCCGTGCGCTGTAGCTCACAGATTTTGGCCTTTTCCGGCGGAAAAATGGGCGCAGGGCCTCCCGCATTATTTTTACCATTTCTTCAATCGGAAAACAGTACTTGCGTCGTGAGGAGTTCCCCAACCCAGTTCTACCACAATCGGACCAATTCGCGGGCACATTTCCTCCCCTTTTCGTGCCCCCGCACGTTCGGTAAATCGGCCGTAAAACGAGGTTCGGCCTCGGAATCGACTCCCCTCTTTTCCGACGTTCGACTGTCGCACGTATCTAATGCATAACCCGAAAATCCCGCACCGACCCAGGAACGCGAAAGTTGGCCAGGATCCACGAGCCACAGCACACTGCCTTGGCCTTGGCCGCGGGGTGTCTTGGTGCCATGGCCTTGGCCGCAGGGTGGCTGGGAGCCTTGGCCTTGGCCGCTGGCTGGCTTCGTGCCTAGGCCTTGGCCGCGGGCTGGCTGGGTGCAATGGCCTTGGCCTTGGGTGCCTTGGCCTTGGCCGCGGGTTGGACGCGTGCCTTGGCCTTGGCCGCGGGGTGGCTGGGTGCCATGGCCTTGGCCTTGGCCTCGGGGTGGCTGCGTGCCATGGCCTTGGCCGCGGGCTGGCTGGGTGCTTTGGCCTTGGCCGCGGGGTGGCTGGGTACCATGGCCTTCGCCACGGGGTGGACGTGTGCCTTGGCCTTGGCCGCGGGGCAGCTGCATGCCTCGGCCTTGGCCTTGGCCGAGGTCTAGCTCCGTGCCTTGCTCGAAATGCAGCACATGCTCGCGACCAAGGTATGTCGCACACTCTCACGCGCACACAACACACACTCGGGCTGCGATCCCGAGGCAAGGATAGGGAGCCCGAGCGTGGCCCTGTGCCTTAGCCTTGGCCACGGGCAACCATTTGGCTAAAATGTGAGCACACGGTCCTCACAGTTGATTCGTATTCTTGGACCAAAAACTGAGATCCACACCTACCTTCCACTTCTTTCTCCGGTTTTGCCTGAATCGGACGAGTTGGCCCACCCGTTCGCTGCCAGTAAAATGGCTGTAAAACGAGTTTCGGAGCTCGGAATTGGATTCCGTTTTCTCCCGCCACCGACTCCCACTAAACCCGACCACGCCAGCCCAAAATCCCACGCCGCCCCCGAAACGCGAAATTTGGCCACAATCCGTGTGCTATAGCTCACAGACTTTGCCCTTTTCCGGCGGAAAAGTGGGCGCAGGGCCTCCCGCATTATTTTCGCCATTTCTTAGAGTGGAAAACAGTACATGCGCCGTCAGGAGGCCCCCGGCCCAGTTCTACCACAGTCGTACCAATTCAAGGCCACGTTTAGTCCCCTTTTCGCAACCCTGCGCGTTCGGGAAATCTGCCGTAAAATGAGGTTCGGACCTCGGAATCGACTCCCGTCTTTTCCGACGTTCGACTGTCGCACGTATCTAATACATCACCCCAAAATCCTGCACCGCCCCGGAAACGCGAAAGTTGGCCAAGATCCATGACCTACAGCACACGCCCTTGGCTTTGGCCGCGGGGTGGTTGGGTGCCATGGCCTTGGCAGCGAGGTGGCTGGGTGCTTTGGACTTGGCCGCTGGCTGGCTGGGTGCCATGGCCTTGGCCGCGGGGTGGGCGCATGCCTTGGCCTTAGCCGCAGGGTGGCTGCGTGCCTCGGCCTTGCCCTTGGCTGCGGGCTGGCTCCGTGCCTTGCTCGAAATGCAGCGCATGCTCGCGACCAAGGGACGTCGCACACTCTCACGCGCACACAACACACACTCAGGCTGCGATCCCGAGACAAAGATAGGGAGCTCGAGCGTGGCCCTGTGCCATAACCTTGGCCGCGGGCGAGCATTTGGCCAAAATGTGAGCACACGGTCCTCGCCGTTGCTTCGTATTCTAGGACCAAAAACTGAGATGCACACCTACCTTCCACTTCTTTCTCCGGTTTTGCCCGAATCGGACGAGTTGGCCCACCCGTTCGCTGTCGGTAAAATGGCCGTAAAACGGGTTTCGGAGCTCGGAATTGGATTCCGATTTCTCCCGCCACCGACTCCCACCAAACCCAACCACGTCAGCCCAAAATCCCACGCCGGTCCTCGCCGTTTCTTCGTATTCTTGGACCGAAAACTGAGATCCACACCTACCTTCCTCTTCTTTCTCCGGTTTTGTCGAATCGGACGAGTTGGCCCACCCGTTTGGGCAACCGTTCGCTGCCGGTAAAACGGCCGTAAAATGAGTTTCGGAGCACGGAATTGGATTGCGTTTTCTCCCACCACCGACTCCCACCAAACCCGACCACGCCTGCCCAAAATCCCACGCCGCCCCCGAAACACGAAATTTGGACACAATCCGTGTGCTATAGCTCACGGATTTTGGCCATTTCTGGCGGAAAAATGGGCGCAGGGCCTCCCGCATTATTTTTGCCATCTCTTCGAGCGGAAAACAGTACTTGCGCATTGAGGAGGCCCCCGGCCCAGTTCTACCACAATTGGACCAATTCGCCGGCACGTTTCATCCCCTTTTTGCACCCCCGCACCCTCGGTAAATCGGCAGTAAAACGAGGTTCGGACCTCAAAATTGACTCCCCTCTTTTACGACGTTCGACTGTTGTATGTATCTAATGCATCACCCCAAAATCCCGCACCGACCTGGAAACGCAAAATTTGGCCAAGATCCGTGAGCTACAGCACACGGCCTTGGCCTTCGCCATGGGGTGGCTGCGTGCCTAGGCCTTGGCCGCGGGGTGGCTGGGTGCCACGGCGTTCGCCTTAGCCTCGGGGTGGCTGCGTGCTAAGGCCTTGGCCGCGGGCTGGCTGCGTGCCTAGGCCTTGGCCGCGGGCTGGCTGCGTGCCTAGGCCTTGGCCGCGGGGTGGACGCGTGCCTTGACCTTGGCCACGGGGCGGCTGCGTGCCTCGGCCTTGGCCTTGGCCGCGGGCTGGCTCCGTGCCTTGCTCGAAATGCAGCACATGCTCGCGACCAAGGCAGGTCGCACACTCTCACGCACACACAACACACACTCGGGCTGTGCTCCCTAGGCAAGGATAGGGAGCTCGAGCGTGGCCTTGTGCCTTGGCCTTGGCCGCGGGGTGGCCGCGTGGCTTGGCTTTGGCCGCGGGAGAGCATTTGGCCAAAATGTGAGCACACGGTCCTCGCCGTTTCTTCGTATTCTTGGACCAAAAACTGAGATCCACACCTACCTTCCACTTCTTTCTCCGGTTTTGTCGAATCGGACGAGTTGGCCCACCCGTTTGGGCAACCGTTCGCTGCCGGTAAAACGGCCGTAAAACGAGCTTCGGAGCACGGAATTGGATTGCGTTTTCTCCCACCACCGACTCCCACCAAACCCGACCACGCCTGCCCAAAATCCCACGCCGCCCCGAAACAGGAAATTTGGACAGAATCCGTAGCTCACGGATTTTGGCCTTTTCTGGCAGAAAAATGGGCGCAGGGCCTCCCGCATTATTTTTGCCATCTCTTCGAGCGGAAAACAGTACTTGCGCCGTGAGGAGGCCCACCGCCCAGTTCTACCACAATCGTACCAATTCGCGGATACTTTTCGTCCCCTTTTCGCACCCCTCACGTTCGGTAAATCGGCCATAAAACGAGGTTCGGACCTCGGAATCGACTCCCGTCTTTTCCGACGTTCGACTGTCGCACGTATCTAATGCATCACCCGAAAATCCCACACCGCCGCAGAAATGTGAAAGTTGGCCAAGATCCGCGAGCCACAGCACACGGCCTTGGCCTTGGCCGTGGGGTGGCTGGGTGCCATGGCCTTGGCCGTGGGTGCCTTGGCCTTGGCCGCGGGGTGGACGCGTGCCTTGGCCGCGGGCTGGCTCTGTGCCTTGCTTGGAATGCAGCACATGCTCGCGACCAAGGCACGTCGCACGCGATCCCGAGGCAAGGATAGGGAGCTCGAGTGTGGGCCTGTGCCATAGCCTTGGCCGCGGGCGAGCATTTGGCCAAAATGTGAGCACACGGTCCTCGCCGTTGCTGCGTATTCTTGGACCAAAAACTGAGATCCACACCTACCTTCCACTTCTTTCTCTGGTTTTACCTGAATCGGACGAGTTGGCCCACCCGTTCGATGCCGGTAAAATGGCTGTAAAACGAGTTTCGGAGCTCGGAATTGGATTCCGTTTTCTCCCGCCACCGACTCCCACCAAACCCCACCACGCCAGCCCAAAATCCCACGCCGCCCCCGAAACGCGACATTTGGCCACAATCCGTGTGCTATAGCTCACGGATTTTGGCCTTTTCCGGCGGAAAAATGGACGCAGGGACTCCCACATTATTTTTGCCATTTCTTCGAGCGGACAACAGTACTTACTCCGTGAGTGGGCCCCCGGCACAGTTCTACAACAACCGGAAAATTCGCGGGATCGTTTCGTCCTCTTTTGGCACCCCTGCACGTTCGGTAAATCGGTGGTAAAACGAGGTTCGGACCTCGGAATCGACTCCCGTCTTTTCTGACGTTCGACTGTCGCACGTATCTAATGCATCACCCTAAAATCCCGCACTGGCCCGGAAAGGCCAAGACACGCAGCCACCCCGCTGCCAAGGCCAAGGCTCAGGGCCACGCTCGAGCTCCATATCCTTGCCTCAGGAGCGCGGCCCTAGTGTGTGTTGTGTGTGCGTGAGAGTGTTCGACCTGCCTTGGTCGTGAGCATGTGCTGCATTTCGTGCAAGGCACGGAGCCAGCCTGCGGCCAAGGCACGCAGCCACCCCGTGGCCAAGGCCAAGGCACGCGTCCACCCGGCGGCCAAGGCCATGGCACCCAGCCAGCCCGCGGCCAAGGCCATGGCACCCATCCAGCCTGCGGCCAAGGCCTAGGAACACAGCCAGCCCGCTGCCAAGGAACGCAGCCACCCCAAGGCCAAGGCCTAGGCGTCCAGCCACCCCGCGGCCAAGGCCAAGGCCGTGTGCTGTAGCTCACGGATCTTGGCCAACTTTCGCGTTTTTGGGGCGGTGCGGGATTTTGGGGTGATGCATTAGATACATGCGACAGTAGAACATCCGAAAAGACGGGAGTCGACTCCGAGGTCCGAACCTCGTTTTACAGCCGATTTACCGAGGGTGCGGGGATGCGAAAAAGGGACGAAACGTGCCCGCGAATTGGTCCGATTGTGGTAGAACTGGGTCGGGCGCCTCCTCACAGCACAAGTACTGTTTTCCACTTGAAGAAATGGCGAAAATAATGCGGGAGGCCCCGCACCCATTTTTCCGCCCGAAACGGCCAAAATCCGTGAGCTATAGCACACGGATTGTGGCCAAATTTCGCGTTTTGGGGGCGGCATGGGATTTTGGGCTGGCGTGGTCAGGTTTGGTGGGAGTCGGTGGCGGGAGAAAACGGAATCCAATTCTGAGCTCCGATACTCGTTTTACGGCTATTTTACCGGCAGTGAACAGGTGCGCCAACTCGTCCGATTCAGGCAAAACCGGAGAAAGAAGTGGAAGGTAGGTGTGGATCGCAGTTTTTGGTCCAAGAATACGAAGCAACGGTGAGGACCGTGTGCTCACATTTTGGTAAAATGCTCGCCCGTGGCCAAGGCTATGGTACAGGGCCATGCTCGAGCTCCCTATGCTTGCCTCGGGATCACAGCCCGACTGTGTGTTGTGTGTGCGTGATAGTGTGTGACATAACTTGGTCGCGAGCATGTGGTGCATTTCGAGCAAGCCACGGAGCCAGCCCAAGGCCGAGGCACGCAGCCACCCCCTGGCCAACGCCAAGGCACGCGTCCACCCCGCGGCCAAGGCAATGGCACCCAGCCAGCCCGCGGCCAAGGCACGCGTCCACCCAGCGGCCAAGGCAATGGCACCCAGCCAGCCCGCGGCCAAGGCACGCGTCCACCCTGCGGCCAAGGCACCCAAGGCCAAGGCACGCAGCCACCCCGCGGCCAAGGCCAAGGCCGTGTGCTGTAGCTCACAGATCTTGGCCAACTTTCGCGTTTTCGGGATGGTGCGGGATTTTGGGTGATGCATTAGATACGTGCGACAGTCGAACGTCGGAAAAGATTGGAGTCGATTCCGAGGTCCGAACCTCGTTTTACGGCCGATTTACCGAACGTGCAGAGGTGTGAGAAGGGGACGAAACGTGCCCGCGAATTGGTCCGATTTTGGTAGAACTGGGCCGGGGGCCTCCTCACGGCGCAAGTACCGTTTTCCGCTCGAAGAAATGGGGAAAGTAATGCGGGAGGCCTGCCCATTTTTCCACCGGAAAAGGCCAAAATGCGTGAGCTATATAGCACACGGATTGTGGCCAAATTTCACGTTTTGGGGGCGGTGTGGGATTTTGGGCTGTCGTGGTCGGGTTTGGTGGGAGTCCGTGGTGGGAGAAAACGGAATCCAATTCCAAGCTACGAAACTCGTTTTACGGCCATTTTACCGGCAGCGAACGGGTGCCCAAGCGGGTTGGCCAACTCATCCGATTCAGGCAAAACCGGAGTAGGAGGTGGAAGGTAGGTGTGGATCTCAGTTTTTGGTCCAAGAATACGAAGAAACGGCGAGGACCCTGTGCTCACATTTTGGCCAAATGCTCGCCTGCGGCCAAGGCCAAGCCACGCGGCCAAGGCCAAGGCACAGGGCCACGCTTGAGCTCCCTATCCTTGCCTCAGGAGCGCAGCCCGAGTGTGTGTTGTGTGTGCGTGAGAGTGTGGGACGTGCCTTTGTCGCGAGCATGTGCTGCATTTCGAGCAAGGCACGGAGCCAGCCCGGGCCCAAGCCCAAGGCCGAGGCACGCAGCCACCCCGTGGCTAACGCCAAGGCACGCGTCCACCCTGCGGCCAAGGCAATGGCACCCAGCCAGCCCGCGGCCAAGGCCATGTCACCCAGCCAGCCCTCGGCCAAGGGCAAGGCCGTGTGCTGTAGCTCATGGATCTTGGCCAACTTTCATGTTTCCGGGGCGGTGCGGGGTTTTGGGCTGATGCATTAGATACGTGCGACAGTCGAACGTTGGAAAAGAGGGGAGTCGATTTCAAGGTCCGAACCTCATTTTACGGCCGATTTACCGAGGGTGCGGGGGTACGAAAAGGGGACGAAATGTGCCCGCGAATTGGTCCGATTGTGCTAGAACTGGGCCGAGGGCCTCCTCACGGTGAAAGCACTGTTTTCTACTTGAAGAAATGGCAAAAATAATGCGGGAGGCCCTGCGCTCATTTTTCCACCGGAAAAGGCCAAAATCCGTGAGTTATAGCACATGGATTGTGGCCAAATTTCACGTTTCGGGGGCGGCATGGGATTTTGGGCTGCCGTGGTCTGGTTTGGTGGGAGTCGGTGGTGGGAGAAAACGGAATCCAATTCCGATTTCCGAAACTCATTTTACGGCCATTTTCCCAGCAGCGAACGGGTGCCCAAATGGGTGGGCCAACTCGTCCGATTCAGGCAAAACCGGAGAAAGAAGTGGAAGGTAGGTGTGGATCTCAGTTTTTGGTCCAAGAATACGAAGAAACGGCGAGGACCGTGTGCTCACATTTTGGCCAAATGCTCGCCCGCAGCCAAGGCCATGCACGTAGCCACCCCGCGGCCAAGGCCAAGGCACAGGGCCACGCTCGAGCTCCCTATCCTTGCCTCGGCAGCGTGGCCCGAGTGTATGTTGTGTGTGCGTGAGAGTGTGGGACGTGCCTTGGTCCCGAGCATGTGCTGCATGTCGAGGAAGGCACGGAGCCAGCCCGCGGTCAAGGCCAAGGCCGAGGCATGCAGCCACCCCGTGGCCAAGTCCAAGGCACGCGTCCACCCCGCGGCCAAGGACATGGCACCCAGCCAGCCCGTGGCCAAGGCCATGGCACCCAGCCAGCCCACGGCCAAGGGCAAGGCCGTGTGCTGTAGCTCACGGATCTTGGCCAACTTTCGCGTTTCCAGGGCGGTGCGCGATTTTGTGCTGATGCATTAGATACGTGCGACAGTCGAACGTCGGAAAAGACGGGAGTCGATTTCAAGGTCCGAACCTTGTCTTACGGCCGATTTACAGAGGGTGCGGGGGTACGAAAAGGGGACGAAATGTGCCCACGAATTGGTCCGATTCTGGTAGAACTGGGCCGGGGGCCTCCTCACGGCGAAAGCACTGTTTTCTGCTCGAAGAAATGGCAAAAATAATGCAGGAGGCCCTGCACCCATTTTTGTGCCGGAAAAGGCCAAATTCCGTGAGCTATAGCACACGGATTGTTGTGGCCAAATTTCGCGTTTCGTGGGTGGCATGGGATTTTGGGCTGGCGTGGTTGGGTTTGCTTGGAGTCGGTGGCGGGAGAAAACGAAATCCAATTCCGATTTTCGAAACTCGTTTTACGGCCATTTTACCGGCAGCGAACGGGTGCCCAAACGGGTGGGCCAACTCGTCCGATTCAGGAAAAACCGGAGAAAGAAGTGGAAGGTAGGTGTGGATCTCTGTTTTTGGTCCAAGAATACGAAGAAACGGCGAGGACCGTGTGCTCACATTTTGGTCAAATGCTCGCCCGCAGCCAAGGCCAAGCCACGCAGCCACCCCGCGGCCAAAGGCAAGGCACAGGGCCACGCTCGAGCTCCCTATCCTTGCCTCAGGAGCGTGGCCTGAGTGTGTGTGGTGTGTGCGTGAGAGTGTGGGACGTGCCTTGGTCGCGAGCATGTGCTGCATTTCGAGCAAGGCACGGAGCTAGCCCGCGTCCAAGGCACGCAGCCACCCCGGGGCCAAGGCCAAGAAACGCGTCCAACCCGCGGCCAAGGCCAAGAAACGCGTCCAACCCGCGGCCAAGGCCAAGGCACGCGTCCACCCCGTGGCCACGGCCTAGGCAAGAAGTCAGCCCGCGGCCAAGGCCAAGGCACGCAGCCACCCCATGGCCAAGGCCAAGGGCAAGGCACGCAGCCACCCCAAGGCCAAGGGCTAGGCACGCAGCCACCCCGTGGCCAAGGCACGCAGCCACCCCAAGGCCAAGGCCTAGGCACGCAGCCACCCCATGGCCACGGGCAAGGCCGTGTGCTGTAGCTCACGGATCTTGGCCAACTTTCGCGTTTCCAGGGCGGTGTGGAATTTTGGGGTGATGCATTAGATACGTGTGACAGTCGAACGTTGGAAATGACGGGAGTCGGTTCCGAGGTCTGAACCTCATTTTACGGCCGATTTACCAAACGTGCAGCTGTGCGAAAAGGGGACGAAACATGCCCGCGAAGTGGTCCGATTGTGTTTGAACTGGGCCGGGGGCCTCCTCACGGCGCAAGTACTGTTTTCCGCTCGAAGAAATGGCGAAAATAATGCGGCAGGCCCTGCGCACATTTTTCCGCCGGAAAAGGCCAAAATCCGTGAGCTATAGCACACGGATTGTGGCCAAATTTCACGTTTCGGGGACGGCATGGGATAATGGGCTGGCTTGGTCGGGTTTGGTGGGAGTCAGTGGCGGGAGAAAACGGAATCCAATTCCGAGCTCCGAAAATCCTTTTACGGCCATTTTACCAGCAGCGAACGGGTGCCCAAACGGGTGGGCCAACTCATCCGATTCAGGCAAAACCGGAGAAAGAAGTGGAAGGTAGGGGTGGATCTCAGTTTTTGGTCCAAGAATACGAAGAAACGGCGAGGACCGTGTGCTCACATTTTGGCCAGATGCATTTCGAGCAAGGGACGGAGCAAGCCCGCGGCCGAGACCAAGGCCGAGGCACGCAGCCACCCCGTCGGCAAGGCCAAGGCACGCGTCCACCCCTTGGCCAAGGCCAAGGCCTTGGCACACAGCCACCCTGAGGCCAAGGGCAAGGCCGTGGCACCCAGCCACCGCGCGGCCAAAGCCTAGGAACGCAGCCACCTTGCGGCCAAGGCCAAGGCCGTGTGCTGTAGCTCACAGATCTTGGCCAACTTTCGCCTTTCTGGGGCGGTGCGGGATTTGCGGGTGATGCATTAGATACATGCGACAGTCAAACGTCGGAAAAGAGGGGAGTCGATTTCGAGGTCCGAACCTCGTTTTACGGCCGATTTACCGAGGGTACGGGGGTGCGAAAAGGGGACGAAACGTGCCCGCAAATTGGTCCGATTGTGGTAGAACTGGGCCGGGGGGCTCCTGACAGCGCAAGTACTGTTTTTGGCTCAAAGAAATGGCGAAAATAATGAGGGAGGCCCAGCGCCCATTTTTACGCCGGAAAAGGCCAAAATCCGTGAGCTATAGCACACGGATGGTGGCCAAATTTCGCGTTTCGGGGGCGGCGTGGGATTTTGGGCTGGTGTGGTCAGATTTGGTGGGAGTCGGTGGTTGGAGAAAACGGAATCCAATTCCGAGCTCCGAAACTCGTTTTTCGGCCATTTTACCGGCAGCGAACGGGTGTGCCAACTCGTCCGATTCAGGCAAAACCGGAGAAAGAAGTGGAAGGTAGGTTTGGATCTCAGTTTTTGGTCCAAGAATACAAAGCAACAGCGAGGACCGTGTGCTCACATTTTGGCCAAATGCTCACCCGCGGCCAAGCCCATGGCACAGGGCCACGCTCGAGCTCCTTATCCTTCCCTTGAGATCGCAGCCAGAGTGTGTGTTGTGTGTGCGTGGGAGTGTACGACGTGCCTTGGTCGCGAGCATGTGCTGCATTTTGACCAAGGCACGCAGCCACGCCGCGGCCAAGGCCAAGGCCGTGTGCTGTGGCTCGCGGATCATGGCCAACTTTTGCGTTTCCGTGGCGGTGCGGGATATTCGAGTGATGGATTAGATACGTGCGACAGTCGAACGTCGGAAAAGACGGGAGTCAATTCCGAGGTCCGAACCTCATTTTACGGCCGACTTACCGAACGTGTAGCGGTGCGAAAATGGGACGAAACGTGCCTGCGAATTGGTCCGATTGTGGTAGAACTGGGCCGGGGCTCCTCACGGCACAAGTACTGTTTTCTGCTCGAAGAAATTGCAAAAATATTGCGGGAGGCCCTGCGCCCATTTTTCCGCCGGAAAAGGCAAAAATCCGTGAGCGCACACAGATTGTGTGTGCGTGATAGTGGCGTGCTCGGGTTTGGTGGGAGTCGGTGGCGGGAGAAAAAACAGAATCCAATACCGAGCTCCGAAACTCGTTTTACGGCCATTTTACCGGCAGCGAACGAGTGCCCAAACTGGTGGGCCAACTTGTCCGATTCAGGCAAAACCGGAGAAAGAAGTGGAAGGTAGGTGTGGATCTCAGTTTTTCGTCCAAGAATACGAAGAAACGGCGAGGACCGGGTGCTCACATTTTGGCCAAATGCTCGCCCGCGGCCAAGGCCATGCCACGCAGCCACCCCGCGGCCAAGGCCAAGTGTGTGTTGTGTGTGCGTGATAGTGTTCGACGTGCCTTGGTCGCGAGCATGTGCTGCATTTCGAGCAAGGCACGGGGCCAGCCCGCGGCCAAGCCACGCAGCCACCCCACAGCCAAGGCCAAGTCACAGGGCCACGCTTGAGCTCCCTATCCTTGCCTCGGGAGCGCGGCCCGAGTGTGTGTTGTGTGTGCGTGAGGGTGTGCTACGTGCCTTGGTCGAGAGCATGTGCTGCAGTTCGAGCAAGGTACGAAGCCAGCCCGCGGCCATGGCCAAGGTCGAGGCACGCAGCCACCCCGTGGCCAAGGCCCAGGCACGCATCCACCCCGCGGCCAAGGCCATGGCACCCAGCCAGCCCGTGGCCAAAGCCTAGGCACGTAGCCAGCTCGCGGCCAAGGCCTAGGCATGCAGCCAGGCCACGGCCAAGGCCTTGGCACGCAGCCACCCCGAGGCCAAGGCCAAGGCCTTGTGCTGTAGCTCATGGATCTTGGCCAACTTTCGCGTTTCCGAGGCGGTGCGGGATTTTGGGGTGATGCATTAGGTATGTGCGACGGTCGAATGTCGGAAAAGACGGGAGTCGATTCCGGGGTCCGAACCTCGTTTTACGGCCGATTTACTGAACGTGCGGGGATGCAAAAAGGGGACGAAACGTGCCCGTGAATTGGTCCGATTGTGGTACAACTGGGCTGGGGGCCACCTCACGGTGCAAATACTGTTTTCCGCTCGAAGAAATGGAACAAATAATGAGGGAGACCCTGCACCATTTTTCCGCCGGAAAAGGCCAAAATCCGTGAGCTATAGCACACGGATTGTGGCCAAATTTCGCGTTTCGGGGGCGGCATGGGATTTTGGGGTGGCGTGGTTGTGTTTGGTGGGAGTCAGTGGCGGCAGAAAACGGAATCAAATTCCGAGTACCGAAACTCATTTTACGGCCATTATACCGGCAGCGAACGGGTGCCCAAACGGGTGGGCCAACTCGTCCGATTCAGGTAAAACCAGAGAAAGAAGTGGAAGGTATTTGTGGATCTCAGTTTTTGGTCCAAGAATACGAACAAACGGCGAGGACCGTGTCCTCACATTTTGGCCAAATGCTCGCCCGCGGCCAAGGATAAGCCACGCAGCCACCCCACGGCCAAGGGCAAGGCACAGGGCCACGCTCGAGCTCCCTATCCTTGCCTCAAGAGCGCGGCCCGAGTGTGTGTTGTGTGTGCGTTAGAGTGTGCTACGTGCCTTGGTCGAGAGCATGTGCTGCATTTCGAGCAAGGCACGGAGCCAGCCCGCGGCCAAGGCCATGGCTCCCAGCCAGCCCGCGGCCAAGGCCATGGCACCAACCCAGCCCGCCGCCAAGGCCAAGGAACCCAGCCACCCCGCGGCCAAGGCCATGGCAACCAGCCATCCCGCGGCCAAGGCCAAGGCCTAGGCACGTAGCCAAGGCCTAGGCCGTGTGCTGTGGCTCGCGGATCTTAGCCAACTTTCGCGTTTCCGGGGCGGTGCGGGATTTTTGGGTGATGCATTAGATACGTGCGACAGTCTAACGTCAGGAAAGACGGGAGTCGATTCCGAGGTCCGAACCTCGTTTTACGGCCAATTTACTGAACGTGCGGAGATGCGAAAAGGGGACGAAACGTGCCCGTGAATTGGTCCAATTGTGGTAGAACTGGGCCGGGGGCCTCCTCACAACGCAAGTACTGTTTTCCACACAAAGAAATGGAGAAAATAATAAGGGAGGCGCTGCGCCCATTTTTCCGCCGGAAAAGGCCAAAAGCCGTGAGCTATAGCACACGAATTGTGGCCAAATTTCGCGTTTCGAGGGCGGCATGGGATTTTGGGCTGGCGTGATCGGGTTTGGTGGGTGTCGGTGGTGGGAGAAAACGGAATCCAATTCTGAGCTCCGAAACTCGTTTTGCGGCCATTTTACCGGCAGCGAACAGGTGCCCAAACGGGTGGGCCAACTCGTCCGATTCAGGAAAAACCGGAGAAAGAAGTGGAAGGTAGGTGTGGATCTCAGTTTTTGGTCCAAGAATACGAAGAAACGGCGAGGACCTTGTGCTCACATTTTGGCCAAATGCTCGCCCGCGGCCAAGGCCAAGCCACGCAGCCACCCCGCGGCCAAAGGCAAGGCACAAGGCCACGCTCGAGCTCCCTATCCTTGCCTCGGGAGCCTGGCCCGAGTGTGTGTTGTGTGTGCGTGAGAGTGTGCTACGTGCCTTGGTCGAGAGCATGTGCTGCATTTCGAGCAAGACACGGAGCCAGCCCACGGCCATGGCCAAGGCCGAGGCACGCAGCCACCCCGTACCCAAGGCCGAGGCAGGCAGCCACCCCGTGCCCAAGGCCGAGGCACGCAGCCACCCCGTGCCCAAGGCCAAGGCACGCGTCTACCCCGCGGCCAAGGCCATGGCACCCAGACAGCCCGTGGCCAAGGCCTAGGCACGTAGCCAGCCCGCGGCCAAGGCCTAGGCATGCAGCCAGGCCGCGGCCAAGGCCTTGGTACGCAGCCACCCCGAGGCCAAGGCCAAGGTCATGGCAACCAGCCACCCCGCGGCCGAGGCCAACGCCTTGTGCTGTAGCTCACGGATCTTGGCCAACTTTCGCGTTTCCGGGGCGGTGCGGGATTTTTGGGTGATGCATTAGATACGTGCGACAGTCGAACGTCGGAAAAGACGGGAGTCGATTCCGAGGTCCGAACCTCGTTTTACGGCCGATTTACTGAACGTGCGGGGATGCGAAAAGGGGACGAAACGTGCCCATGAATTGGTCCAATTGTGGTAGAACTGGGCCGGGGGCTTCCTCACAGCGCAAGTACTGTTTTCCACACAAAGAAATGGAGAAAATAATAAGGGAGGCCCTGCGCCCATTTTTCCGCCGGAAAAGGCCAAAATCCGTGAGCTATAGCACACGAATTGTGGCCAAATTTCGCATTTCGAGGGCGGCATGGGATTTTAGGCTGGCGTGATCGGGTTTGGTGGGAGTCGGTGGTTGGAGAAAACGGAATCCAATTCTGAGCCCCGAAACACGTTTTGCGGCCATTTTACCGGCAGCGAACGGGTGCCCAAACGGGTGGGCCAACCCGTCCGATTCAGGAAAAACCGGAGAAAGAAGTGGAAGGTAGGTGTGGATCTCAGTTTTTGGTCCAAGAATACGAAGAAACGGCGAGGACCTTGTGCTCACATTTTGGCCAAATGCTCGCCCGCGGCCAAGGCCAAGCCACGCAGCCACCCCCGCGGCCAAAGGCAAGGCACAGGGCCACGCTCGAGATCCCTATCCTTGCCTCGGGAGCATGGCCAAGGCCGAGGCACGCAGCCACCCCGTACCCAAGGCCGAGGCACGCAGCCACCCAGTGCCCAAGGCCAAGGCACGCGTCCACCCCGCGGCCAAGGCCATGGCACCCAGCCAGCCCGCGGCCAAGGCCTTGGCACGCAGCCACCCCGAGGCCAAGGCCAAGGCCATGGCAACCAGCCACCCCGCGGCCGAGGCCAACGCCTTGTGCGGTAGCTCACGGATCTTGGCCAACTTTCGCGTTTCCGGGGCGGTGCGGGATTTTGGGGTGATGCATTAGGTATGTGCAACAGTCGAACGTCGGAAATGACGGGAGTCGATTCCGAGGTCCGAACCTCATTTTACGGCCGATTTACTGAACGTGCGGGGATGCGAAAAGGGGACGAAACGTGCCTGTGATTTGGTCCGATTGTGGTAGAACTGGGCTGGGGGCCTCCTCACGGCGCAAATACTGTTTTCCGCTCGAAGAAATGGAAAAAATAATGCAGGGGACCCTGCGCCCATTTTTCCGCAGGAAAAGGCCAAAATCCGAGAGCTATAGCACATGGATTGTGGCCAAATTTCGCGTTCCGGAGGCGGCATGGGAGTTTGGGCTGGCGTGGTCGTGTTTGGTGGGAGTCGGTGGCGGGAGAAAACGGAATCCAATTCCGAGCTCCGAAACTCATTTTACGGCCATTTTACCGGCAGCGAACGGGTGGGCCAACTCGTCCGATTCAGGCAATACTGGAGAAAGAAGTGGAAGGTAGGCTTGGATCTCAGTTTTTGGTCCAAGAATACAAAGAAACGGCGAGGACCATGTGCTCATATTTTGGCCAAATGCTCGCCCGCAACCAAGGCCAAGCCACGCAGCCACCCCGCGGGCAAGGCCAAGGCAACGGGCCACGCTCGATCTCCGTATCCATGCCTCGGGAGCGCGGCCGGAGTGTGTGTTCTGTGTGCGTGAGAGTGTGCGACATGCCTTGGTCGCGAGCATGTGCTGCATTTCGAGCAAGGCACGGAGCCAGCCCGCGGCCAAGGCACGCAGCCACCCCGCGGCCAAGGCCAACGCACGCGTCCACCCCGCGGCCAACACCAAGGCACCCCACCCAGGCAGCCCACGGCCAACGCCTAGGCACGCAGCCAGCCCGCGGCCAAGGCCAAGGCACACAGCCACCCCAAGGCCAAGGCCTAGGCACGCAGCCTCCCCAAGGCCAAGGCCTAGGCACGTGTGCTGTAGCTCACGGATCCTGTCCCACTTTCGCGTTTCCGGGGCGGTGCGGGATTTTGGGGTGATACATTAGATACGTGCGACAGTCGAACGTTCGAAAAGACGGGAGTCGATTCCGAGGTCCGAACCTCGTTTTGCTGCCGATTTGCCGAGCGTGCATGGGTGCGAAAAGGAGACGAACGTGCCCGCGAATTGGTCCGATTGTGGTAGAACTGGGCTGGGGGCCTCCTCACGGTGCAAGTACTGTTTTCCGCTCGAAGAATTGGCGAAAATAATGCGGGAGGCCCTGCGCCTATTTTTCCGCCGGAAAAGGCCAAAATCCGGGAGCTATAGAACACGGATTGTGGCCAAATTTCGCATTTCGGGGTTGGCGTGGTCGGGTTTGGTGGGAGTCAGTCGCGGGAGAAAACGGAATCCAATTCCGAGCTCCGAAACTCGTTTTACGGCCATTTTACCGGCAGCGAACGGGTGCCCGAACGGGCGGGCCAACTCGTCCGATTCAGGCAAAACCGGAGAAAGAAGTGGAAGGTAGGCGTGGATCTCAGTTTTTGGTCCAAGAATACGAAGAAACGACGAGGACCGTGTGCTCACATTTTGGCCAAATGCTCGCCCGCGGACAAGGCCAAGCCACGCAGCCACCCCGCGGCCAAGGCCAAGGCACAGGGCCACGCTGTAGCTCCCTATCCTTGCCTCAGGAGCGCGGCCCGAGTGTGTGTTGTGTGTGCGTGAGAGTGTTCGATGTTACTTGGTCACGAGCATGTGCTGCATTTCGAGCAAGGCACGGAGCCAGCCCGCGGCCAAGGCCATGGCACCAAGCCAGCCCGCGGCCAAGGCCTAGGCACGCAGCCAGCCCGCGGCCAAGGCCTAGGCACGCAGCCAGCCCGCGGCCAAGGCCTAGGCACGCAGCCAGCCCATGGCCAACGCCTAGGTACGCAGCCAGCCAACGGCCAAGGCCTTGGCACGCAGCCACCCTGAGGCCAAGGCCGTGTGCTGTAGCTCATGGATCATGGCCAACTTTCGCGTTTCCGGGACGGTGCGGGATTTTGGGGTGATGCATTAGATACGTGCGACAGTCGAACGTCGGAAAAGACGGGAGTCGATTCCGAGGTTCGAACCTCGTTTTACGGCCGATTTACCGAACGTGCAGGGGTACGAAAAGGGGACGAAACATGCCTGCGAATTGGTTTGATTGTGCTAGAACTGGGCCGGGGGGCTCCTCACGGCTCAAGTACTGTTTTCCGCTCGAAGAAATGGCGAAAATAATGCGGGAGGCAGTGAACCCATTTTTACGCCGGAAAAGGCGAAAATCCATGAGCTATAGCACACGGATTGTGGCCAAATTTCGTGTTTCCGGGACGGCGTGGGATTTTGTGCTGGCGTGGTCGGGTTTGGTGGGAGTCGGTGGCAGGAGAAAACGGAATCCAATTCCGAGCTCCGAAACTCGTTTTACGGCCATCTTACCGGCAGCGAACGGGTGGGCCAACTCGTCCGATTCAGGCAAAACCAGAGAAAGAAGTGGAAGGTAGGCTTGGATCTCAGTTTTTGGTCCAAGAATAGGAAGAAACGGCGAGGACAATGTGCTCATATTTTGGCCAAATGCTCGCCCGCGACCAAGGCCAAGCCACGCAGCCACCCCGCGGGCAAGGCCAAGGCAACGGGCCACGCTCGATCTCCGTATCCATGCCTCGGGAGCGCGGCCGGAGTGTGTGTTGTGTGTGCGTGAGAGTGTGCGACCTGCCTTGGTCGCGAGCATGTGCTGCATTTCGAGCAAGGCACGGAGCCAGCCCACGGCCAAGGCACCCAGCGACCCCGTGGCCAAGGCTAAGGCACGCGTCCACCCCGCGGCCAAGGCCAAGGCCATGCACCCAGCCAGCCCGCGGCCAAGGCCTAGGCACGCAGTCACCCCGCGGCCAAGGCCTAGGCACGCAGTCACCCCGCGGCCAAGGCCATGGCACCAAGCCAGCCCGCGGCCAAGGCCTAGGCACACAGCCAGCCCGTGGCCAAGGCCTAGGCACGCAGCCAGCCCGTGGCCAACGCCTAGGCACGCAGCCAGCAAACGGCCAAGGCCTTCGCACACAGCCACCCTGAGGCCAAGGCCGTGTGCTGTAGCTCATGGATCATGGCCAACTTTCACATTTCCGGGACGGTGCGGGATTTTGGGGTGATACATTAGATATGTGCGACAGTCGAACGTCGGAAAAGACGGGAGTCGATTCCGAGGTTCAAACCTCGTTTTACGGCCGATTTACCGAACGTGCAGGGGTACGAAAAGGGGATGAAACGTGCCTGCGAATTGGTCCGATTGTGCCGCACGTACTGTTTTCCGCTCGAACAAATGGCGAAAACAATGCGGGAGGCCCTGCGTCCATTTTTATGCCGGAAAAGGCAAAATCCGTGAACTATAGAACACGGATTGTGGCCAAATTTCGCATTTCGGGGGCGGCGTGGGATTTTGGTCTGGCATGGTCCGGTTTGGTGGGAGTCGGTGGCGGGAGAAAACGGAATCCAATTCTGAGCTCCGAAACTCGTTTTACGGTCATTTTGCCGGCAGCGAACGGGTGGGCCAACTCGTCCGATTTAGGCAAAACCGGAGAATGAAGTGGAAGGTAGGTGTGGATCTCAGTTTTTGGTCCAAGAATACGAAGAAACGGCGAGGACCGTGTGCTCACATTTTGGCCAAATGCTTGCCCGCAGCCAAGGCCAAGCCACGCAGCCACCCCGCGGCCAAGGCCAAGGCACAGGGCCATGCTCGAGCTCCCTATCCTTGCCTTGGGAGCACGGTCCGAGTGTGTGTTCTGTGTACGTGAGAGTGTGCGACCTGCCTTGGTCGCGAGCATGTGCTGCATTTCGAGCAAGGCACGGAGCCAGCCCGCGGCCAAGGCACCCAGCGACCCCGTGGCCAAGGCCAAGGCACGCGTCCACCCCGCGGCCAAGGCCAAGGCCATGCACCCAGCCAGCCCACGGCCAAGGCCTAGGCATGCAGTCACCCCGCGGCCAAGGCCAAGGCCATGGCACCCAGCCAGCCCGCAGACAAGGTCTAGGCCGTATGCTGTAGCTCACGGATCTTGGCCAACTTTCACGTTTCCGGGGCAGTGCGGGATTTTGGAGTGATGCATTAGATACGTACAACAGCCGAACGTCGGAAAAGATGCGAGTCGATTCTGAGGTCCGAACGTCGTTTTGCGCCGATTTACCAAATGTGCAGGGGTGCGAAAATGGGACGAAACGTGCCCACAAATTGGTCAGATTGTGGTAGAACTGGGCCGGGGGCCTCCTCACAGCGCAAGTACTGTTTTCCGCTCGAAGAAATGGCAAAAATAATGCGGGAGGCCTTGCGCCCATTTTTCCTCCGGAAAAGGCCAAAATCCGTGAGCTGCACACGGATTGTCACCAAATTTCGCGTTTCGGGGGCAGAGTCGGATTTTGGGCTGGCGTGGTCGGGTTTGGTGGGAGTCGGTGGCGGGAGAAAATGAAATCCAATTCCGAGCTCCGAAACTCGTTTTACGGCCATTTTACCGGCAGTGAACGGGTGGGCCAACTCGTCCGATTCAGGCAAAACCAGAGAAAGAAGTGGAAGGTAGGTGTGGATCTCAGTTTTTCGTCCAAGAATATGAAGCCACGGCGAGGACCGTGTGCTCACATTTTGGCCAAATGCTCACCCGCAGCCAAGGCCAAGCCACGCAGCCACCCCACGGCCAAGGCCATGGTACAGGGCCACTCTCGAGCTCCCTATCCTTGCCTCGGGAGTGCGGCCCGAGTGTGTATTGTGTGTGCGTGAGAGTGTGCAGCGTGCCTTGGTCGCGAGCATGTTCTGCATTTCGAGCAAGGCACGGAGCCAGCCCGCGGCCAAGGCCAAGGACGAGGCACGCAGCCACCCAGTGGCCATGGCCGAGGCCGAGGCACGCAGCCTCCCCGTGGCCAAGGCCAAGGCACTCGTCCACCCCATGGCCAAGGCCCAGGAACGCAGCCACCCTGCGACCAAGGCCAAGGCTGTGTGCTGTAGCTCACGGATCTTGGCCAACTTTCGCGTTTGCGGGGTGGTGCAGGATTTTGGGGAGATGCATTAGATACGTGCGGCAGTTGAACGTCGGAAAAGAGGGCAGCCGATTTCGAGGTCCGAACCTCGTTTTACGGTCGATTTACCGAGGGTGCGGTGGTGCGAAAAACGGGACAAAAGGTGCCCGCGAATTGGTCCGATTGTGGTAGAACTAGGCCGGGGGCCTCCTCACGGCGCAAGTACTGTTTTCCGCTCGAAGAAATGGCAAAAATAATGCGCGAGGCCCTGTGCCCATTTTTCGGCCGGAAAAGGCCACAATCCGTGAGCTATAGCACACGGATTATGGCCAAATTTCGCGTTTCGGGAGCGGCATGGGATTTTGGGCTGGCGTGGTCGGGTTTGGCGGGAGTCGGTGGGGGGAGAAAACGGAATCCAATTCCGAGCTCCGAAATTTGTTTTACGGCCGTTTTACCAGCAGCGAACGGGTGGGCCAACCCGTCCGACTCAGGCAAAACCGGAGAAAGAAGTGGAAGGTAGCTGTGGATCTCAGTTTTTTATCCAAGAATACGAAGAAACAGCGAGGACCGTCTGCTCAAATTTTGGCCAAATGCTCGCCCGTGGCCAAGGCTGTGGCACAGGGCCACGCTCGAGCTCCCTATCCTTGCCTCGGCATCGCAGCCCGAGTGTGTGTTGTGTGTGCGTGAGAGTGTACGACGTGCCTTGGTCGTGAGCATGTGCTGCATTTCAAGCAAGGCACGGAGCCAGCCCACGGCCAAGGCACGCAGCGACCCCGTGGCCAAGGCCAAGGCACGCGTCCACCCCGCGGCCAAGGCCAAGGCACCTAAGGCCAAGGCCATGCACCCAGCCAGCCCGCGGCCAAGGCGTAGGCATGCAGCCAGCCCGCGGCCAAGGCCAAGGCACGCAGCCACCCCAAGTCTAAGGCCTAGGCACGCAGCCGTCCCGCGGCCAAGGCCTAGGCACGCAGCCGTCCCGCGGCCAAGGCCTAGGCACGCAGCCGTCCCGCGGCCAAGGCCAAGGGCGTATGCTGTAGCTCACGGATCTTAGCCAACTTTTGCGTTTCCGGGGCGGTGCGGGATTTTGGAGTGATGCATTAGATACGCATGACAGTCGAACGTCGGAAAAGACGGGAGTCGATTCTGAGGTGCGAACGTCGTTTTGCGCCGATTTACCGAACGTGGAAGGGTGCGAAAAGGGGATGAAACGTGCCCGCGAATTGGTCCGATTGTGGTAGAACTGGGCCGGGGGCCTCCTCACAGCGCAAGTACTGTTTTCCGCTTGAAGAAATGGCGAAAATAATGTGGGAGGCCCTGCGCCCATTTTTCCGCCGGAATAGGACAAAATCCGTGAGCTATAGCACACGGATTGTCACCAAATTTCGAGTTTTGGGGGCGGCATGGGATTTTGGGCTGGCGTGGTCGGGTTTGGTGGAAGTTGGTGGCGGGAGAAAACGGAATCCAATTCCGAGCTCCGAAACTCGTTTTACGGCCATTTTACAGGCAGTGAACGGGTGGGCCAACTCGTCCGATTCAGGCAAAACCGGAGAAAGAAGTGGAAGGTAGGTGTGGATCTAAGTTTTTGGTCCAAGAATATGAAGCAACGGCGAGGACCGTGTGCTCACATTTTGGCCAAATGCTCACCCGCGGCCAAGGCTATGGCACAGGGCCACCCCGCGGCCAAGGCCTAGGCCGTGTGCTGTACCTCACGGATCTTGGCCAACTTTCGCGTTTCCGGGGCGGTGCGGGACTTTGTGGTGATGCATTAGATACGTGCAACAGTCAAACGTCGGAAAAGAGGGGAGTCGATATCGAGTTCCGAACCACATTTTACGGTCAATTTACCGAGGGTGTGGTGGTGCGAAAAACGGGATGAAAGGTGCCCGCGACTTGGTCCAATTGTGGTAGAACTAGGCCGGGGGCCTCCTCACGGCGCAAGTACTGTTTTCCACTTGAAGAAATGGTGAAAATAATGCGGGAGGCCCTGCGCACATTTTTCCGCCGGAAAAGGCCAAAATCCGTGAGCTATAGCACACGGATTATGACCAAATTTCGCGTTTCGGGAGCGGCGTTGGATTTTGGGCTGGCGTGGTCGGGTTTTGTGGGAGTCGGTGACGGGAGAAAACAGAATACAATTCCGAGCTCCGAAACTCGTTTTACGGCCATTTTACCGGCAGCGAACGGGTGCCCAAATGGTTGGGCCAACTGGTCCGAATCAGGCAAAACCGTAGAAAGAAGTGGAATGTAGGTGTCGATCTCAGTTTTTGGTCCAAGAATACGAAGAAACGGCGTGGACCGTGTGCTCACATTTTGGCCAAATGCTCGCCCGCGGCCAAGGCCAAGCCACGCAGCCACCCCGCGGCCAAGGCCAAGGCACAGGGCCACGTTCGAGCTCCCTATCCTTCCCTCAGGAACACGGCCCGAGTGTGTGTTGTGTGTGTGTGAGAGTGTGCGACGTGCCTTGGTCACGAGCATGTGTTGCATTTCGAGCAAGGCGCGGAGCCAGCCCGCGGCCAAGGCACGCAGCCACCCTGTGGCCAAGGCCAAGGCACGCGTCCACCCCGCTGCCAGGGCCAAGGCACCCAAGGCCAAGGCCTAGGCACGCAGCCAGCCTGCGGCCAAGGCCAAGGCACGCAGCCACCCCGTGGCCAAGGCCAAGGCGTGCAGCCACCGTAAGGCCAAGGCCTAGGCACGCAGCCACCCCGCGGCCAAGGCCTAGGCACGCAGCCACCCCGCGGCCAAGGCCAAGGTACGCAGCCACCCCGTGGCCAAGGCCAAGGCACGCAGCCACCCAAAGGCCAAGGCCTAGGCACCCAACCACCCCGCGGCTAAGGCCTAGGCACGCAGCCACCCCGTGGCCAAGGCCAAGGCACGCAGCCACCCCAAGGCCAAGGCCCAGGCACGCAGCCACCCCGCGGCCAAGGCCTAGGCACGCAGCCACCCCGCGGCCAAGGCTAAGGCACGCAACCACCCCGTGGCCAAGGCCACGGCACGCAGCCACCCCAAGGCCAAGGACTAGGCACCCAGCCACCGCACGGCTAAGGCCTAGGCACGCAGCCACCCCGCGGCCAAGGCCAAAGCCGTGTGCTGTAGCTGACGGATCTTGGCCAACTTTCGCGTTTCCGGGGCGGTGCGGGATTTTGGGGTTATGTTTTAGATACGTGCGACAGTCAAACGTCGGAAAAGACGGGAGTCGATTCCGAGATCCGAACCTCGTTTTACGGCCGATTTACCGAACTTGCAAGGGTGCGAAAAGGGGACGAAACGTGCCCGCGAATTGGTCCGATTGTGGTAGAACTGGGCCGGCGGCCTCCTTACGGTGCAAGTACTGTTTTCCACTCGAAGAAATGGCGAAAATAATGTGGGAGGCCCTGCGCCCATTTTTCCGCCGGAAAAGGCCAAAATCCGTGAGCTATAGCATACGGATTGTGGCCAAATTTCATGTTTCGGCTGCGTCATTGGATTTTGGGCTGGCGTGGTCGGGTTTCATGGGAGTCAGTGGCGGGAGAAAACAGAATCCAATTCCAAGCTCCGAAACTCGTTTTACAGCCATTTTACCGGCAGCGAACGGGTGGGCCAACTCATCCGATTCAGGCAAAACCGGAGAAAGAAGTGGAAGGTAGGTGTGGATATCGGTTTTTGGTCCAATAATACGAAGAAACGGCGAGGACCGTGTGCTCACATTTTGGCCAAATGCTCGCCCGCTGCCAAGATGAAGCCACGCAGCCACCCCACGGCCAAGGCCAAGTCACAGGCCCACGCTCGAGCTCCCTATCCTTGCCTCGGGACCGTGGCCCTAGTGTGTGTTGTGTGTGCATGAGAGTGTGCGACGTGCCTTGGTCGCGAGCATTTGTTGCATTTCAAGCAAGGCATGGAGCCAGCCCGCGGCCAAGGAACACAGCCACCCCGTGGCCAAGGCCAAGGCACGCGTCCACCCCGCGGCCAACGCCATGGCACTAAGGCCAAGGCCATGCACCCAGCCAGCCCGCGGCGAAGGCCTTGGCACGCAGCCAGCCCGCAGCCAAGGCCAAGGCACGCAGCCACCCCATGGCCAAGGCCAAGGACAAGGCACGCGGCCACCCCAAGGACAAGGCCTAGGCACGCATCCACCCCACGGGCAAGGCCAAGGCCGTGTGCTGTACCTCACGGATCTTGGCCAACTTTCGCGTTTCCGGGGCGGTGCAGGATTTTGGGGTGATGCATTAGATACGTGCGACAGTCGAACGTCGGAAAAGACGGGAGTCGATTCCGAGGTCCGACCCTCATTCTACGGCCGATTTACCGAACGTGCAGGGTTGCGAAAGGGGGACGAAAAGGAGAAATTGTGCTCTGCTGCTTCAATTGTACTTTCCCATGAGCGCTAGTATTAGCTTTTCTCTCCTGAAATAAGAAATAAAAGATCGTCTATATTTCTACATTTATAGTGAAGAATCAGCTCAAGTTGCTCAATATGAGGAGCATGAAGATGAATGAGAGTTGATTTTGTTGTCATCCATGGTTCTCTTTTGGATGCTTATCCTGTTCAGTGTTATTGCATTGCTGACAGACAAAACATGGTACAAATGTGACAACAAAACATTAAAGCCTGTAATTGTTGTCACTACTTGTTAGGGATCTTACACTTCAGTTATGAACCCAAATTCTTTACTCCTTCTCTCAAATCCCAAGGTTTGGATTGACTGTTGACTAGTTTGAGATTATCAGTTTACCCATTTCATACATGTGCGTAAAATTGTTTACATTTGCACTTCATATTGCTTCACAAGTTTTTGGGTTAATAGCAAGGAACACTAAGCCAAATCATAGCTTGGGTTTGGGAAGGGGGAAAAAGCCATTAAATTAAAGTCGTTTAGGCACCCAGCCAGCCCGCGGCCAAGGCCAAGCCACGCAGCCACCCCGCGGCCAAGGCCAAGGCGCTGGGCCATGCTCGAGCTCCCTTTCCTTGCCTCGGGGGCACGGCCCGAGTGTGTGTTGTGTGTGCGTGAGAGTGTGCGACGTGCCTTGGTCGCGAGCATGTGCTGCAAGTCGAGCAAGGCACGGAGCCAGGCCGCGGGCAAGGCCAAGCCGAAGGCACGTGGCCACCCCGCAGCCAAGGCCAAGGCACGCGGCCGCCCCGTGGCCAAGGCCAAGGCACGCGGCCGCCCCGTGGCCAAGGCCAAGGCACCCAGCCAGCCCGTGGCCAAGGCTTTGGCACGCAGACAGCCCGCGGCCAAGGCCAAGGCACGCAGCCACCCCGCGGCCAAGGCCTAGGTACGCAGCAAACCCGCGCCCAAGGCCAAGGCCGTGTTTACGGCCGATTTACCGAACGTAGCTCACGCATCATGGCCAACTTTCGGGTTTCTGCGGCAGTGCGGGATTTTGGGGTGATGCATTAGATACGTGCGACAGTCGAACGTTGGAAAAGACGGGAGTCCATTCCGAGGTCCGAACCTCGTTTTACGGCCGATTTACCGAACGGGCGGGGGTGGGAAAAGGGGACGAAACGTGCCCGCGAATTGGTCCGGTTGTGGTAGAACGGGGCCGGGCACCTCCTCACGGCGTAAGTACTGTTTTCCACTCGAAGAAATGGCGAAAATAATGCGGGAGGCGCTGCGCCCATTTTTCAGCCGGAAAAGACCAAAATCCGCGAGCTATAGCACACGGATTGCGGCCAAATTTCGCGTTTCGGGGGCGGCGTGCGATTTTCGGCTGGCGTGGTGGGGTTTGGTGGTAGTCGGTGGTGGGAGAAAACGAAATCCAATTCCGAGCTCCGATACTCGTTTTACGGCCATTTTACCGGCAGAGAACAGGTGCCCAAACGGGTGGGGCAACTCATCCGATTCAGGCAAAACCGGACAAAGAAGTGGAAGATAGGTGTGGATCTCAGTTTTTGGTGCAAGAATACGAAGCAACGGCGACGACCGTGTGCTCACATTTTGGCCAAATGCTCGCCGGCGGCCAAGGCCAAGGCACGCAGCCATCCCGCGGCCAAGGCCTAGGCATGCAGCCAACCCGCGGCCAAGACCAAGGCCATGGCACCCAGCCACCCCGCGGCCAAGGTGTAGGTACGCAGCCACCCCGCGTCCAAGGCCAAGGCCCTGTGCTGTAGCTCACGGATCTTGGCCAACTTTCGTGTTTCCGGGGCGGTGCGGGATTTTGGGGTGATGCATGAGATACGTGCGACAGTCGAACGTCGGAAAAGACGGGAGGCGATTCCCAGGTCCGATCCTCGTTTTACGGCCATTTTACCGAGAGAGAACGGGTGCTTAAACGGGTGGGTTAACTCGTCCGATTCAGGCAAAACTGGAGAAAGAAGAGGAAGATAGGTGTGGGTCTCAGTTTTTGGTCCAAGATTACGAAGTAACGGCGACGACCGTGTGCTAACATTTTGGCGAAATGCTCGCCCGCGGCCAAGGCCAAGGCACGCAGCCAGCCCGCGGCCAAGGCCAAGGCACGCAGCCAGCCCGCGGCCAAGGCCAAGTCACGCAGCCAGCCCGAGGCCAAGGCGAAGGCACAGGGCCACGCTCGAGCTCCCTATCCTTGCCTCGGGGGCACGGCCCGAGTGTGTGTTGTGTGTGCGTGAGAGTGTGCGACGTGCCTTGGTCGCGAGCATGTGCTGCATTTCGAGCAAGGCGTGGAGCCAGCCCGCGGCCAAGGCACATGGCCACCCCGTGGCCAAGGCCAAGGCACGCGGCCGCCCCGTGGCCAAGGCCTAGGCACCCAGCCAGCCCGCAGCCAAGGCCTAGGCACGCAGCCAGCCCGCGGCCAAGGCCAAGGCACGCAGCCACCCCGCGGCCAAGGCCTAGGTACGCAGCCACCCCGCGGCCAAGGCCTAGGTACGCAGCCAACCAGCGCCCATGGCCAAGGCCGTGTGCTGTAGTTCACCGATCATGGCCAACTTTTGCGTTTCTGGGGCAGTGCGGGATTTTGGGGTAATGCATTAGATACGTGCGACAGTCAAACATCGGAAAAGACGGGAGTTAATTCCGAGGTCCGAATCTCGTTTTACGGCCGATTTACCGAACGTGTAGGGGTGCGAAAAGGGGACGAAACGTGCCCGCGAATTGGTCCGGTTGTCGTAGAACGGGGCCGGGTGCCTCCTCCCGGCGCAAGTACTGTTTTCTGCCCAAAGAAATGGCGAAAATAATGCGGGAGGCCCTGCCCCCATTTTTCCGCCGGAAAAGGCCAAAATCCGTGAGCTATAGCACACGGGTTGTGGCTAAATTTCGCGTTTCGGGGGGGGGGGTGGGATTTTGGGCTGGTGTGGTTGGGTTTGGTGGCAGTTGGTGGCGGGAGAAAACGGAATCGAATTCCGAGCTCTGAAACTCGTTTTACAGCCATTTTGCCGGCAGAGAACGGGTGATCAAATGGGTCCACCGACTCGTCCGATTCAGGCCAAACCAGATAAAGAAGTGCAAGATAGGTGTGGAATTCAGTTTTTGGTCCAAGAATACGAAGGAACAGCGAGGACCGTGTGCTCACATTTTGGCCAAATACTTGCCCGCAGCCAAGGCCAAGGAACGCGGCCACCCCGCGGCCAAGGCCAAGGCACAGGGCCACACTCGAGCTCCCTGTCCTTGCCTAGGGAGCACGGCCCGAGTGTGTGTTGTGTGAGCGTGAGAGTGTGCGACGTGCGTTGGTCGCGAGCATGTGCTGCATTTCGAGCAAGGCACGGAGCTAGCCCGCGGCCACGGCACGCGGCCGCCCCGTGGCCAAGGCCAAGGCATGCGGCTGGGTTGTGGCCAAGGCCAAGGCACCCAGGGCCAAGGCCATGGCACCCAGCCAGCCCGCGGCGAAGGACTAGGCAAGCAGCCAGCCCGCGGCCAAGGCCTAGGCACGCAGCCAGCCCGCGGCCAAGGCCAAGGCATGCCGCCACCCCGCAGCCAAGGCCAAGGCCAAAGCACGCATCCACCCCGCGGCCAAGGCCAAGGCCATGGCACCCAGCCACCCTGCGACCCAGGTGTAGGTACGCAGCCACCCCACGCCCAAGGCCAAGGCCGTGTGCTGTAGCTCACGGATCTTGGCCAACTTTCGCGTTTCTGGGGCGGTGCGGGATTTTGGGGTGATGCATTAAATACGTGCGACAGTCGAACGTCGGAAAAGACGGGAGTCGATTCCGAGGTACGAACCTGGTTTTACGGCAGATTTACCGGCAGAGAACAGGTGCACAAACAGGTGGGCCAACGCATCCGATTCAGGCCAAACCGGAGAAAGAAATGGAAGATAGGTGTGGATCTCAGTTTTTGGTCCAAGAAAACGAAGCAACGGCGAGGACCGTGTGCTCACATTTTTGATAAATGCTCGCCCGCGGCCAAGGCCAAGGCACGCAGCCTCCCCGCAGCCAAGGCCAAGGCACAGGGCCACGCTCGAGCTCCCTGTCCTTGACTAGGGTGCGCGGCCCGAGTCTGTGTTGTGTGTGCGTGAGAGTGTGAGACGTGTCTTGGTCGCGAGCATGTGCTGCATTTCGAGCAAGGCACGGAGCCAGCCCACGGACAAGGCTAAGGCCAAGGCACGTGGCCACCCCATGGCCAAGGCCAAGGCACGCGGCCGCCCCGTGGCGAAGGCCTAGGCACCTAGGGCCAAGGCCATGGCACCCAGCCAACCCGCGGCCAAGGCCAAGGCCAAGGTACGCAGCCACCCCGTGGCCAAGGCCAAGGCCATGACACCCACCCACCCCACGGCCAAGGCCTAGGTATGCAGCCACCTCGCGCACAAGGCCAAGGCCGTGTGCTGTAGCTCACGGATCATGGGCAACTTTCGGGTCTCCGGGGTGGTGCGAGATTTTGGGGTGATGCATTAGATACGTACGACAGTCGAACATCGGAAAAGACGGGAGTCGATTCCGAGATCCGAACCTCGTTTTACGACCGATTTACTGAATGTGCGGGGGTGCGAAAAGGGGACGAAACGTGCCCGTGAATTGGTCCGGTTGTGGTAGAACTGGGCAGGGTGCCTCCTCACAGCGTAAGTACTATTTTCCGCTCGAAGAAATGGCGAAAATAATGTGGGAGGCCCTCCGCCCATTTTTCCGCCGGAAAAGGGCAAAATCCGTGAGCTATAGCACACGGATTGCGGCCAACTTTCGCGTTTCTGTGGCAGTACGAGATTTTGGGGTAATGCATTAGATACGTGCGACTGTCGAACGTCGGAAATGAAGGGAGTTGATTCCGAGGTCCGAACCTCGTTTTACAGCCGATTTACCGAACGTTCGGGGGTGCGAAAAGGGGACGAAACATGCCCTCGAATTGGTCCGGTTGTGGTAGAACAGGGCCGGGCGCCTCCTCCCGGCGTAAGTACTATTTTCCACTCGAAGAAATGGCAAAAATAATGCGGGAGGCCCTGCGCCCATTGTCCCGAGTGTGTGTTGTGTGTGCGTGAGACTGTGCGACGTGCCTTGATCGCGAGCATGTGCTGCATTTCGAGCAAGGCAGGGAGCCAGCCCACGGCCAAGGCCAATGCCAACGCATGCGGCCACCCCGTGGCCAAGGACAAGGCACGCGGACGCGCCGTGGCCAAGGCCAAGGGTCCCAGGGCCAAGGCCATGGCACACAGCCAGCCCGCGGCCAAGGCCTAGGTACGCAGCCAGCCCGCGGCCAAGGCCTAGGCACGCAGCCCGCCCGCGGCCAAGGCCAAGGCACGCAGCCACCCCGCGGCCAAGGCCAAGGCACGCAGCCAGCCCACGGCCATGGCATCCAGCCACCCCGCGCCCAAGGCCAAGGCCGTGTGCTGTAGCTCACGGATCTTGGCCAACTTTCGCATTTCCGGGGCGGTGCGAGATTTTGGGGTGATGCATTAGATACGTGCAACAGTCGAACGTCGGAAAAGACGGGAGTCGATTCCGAGGTCCGAACCTCATTTTACGGCAGATTTACCGGCAGAAAACGGGTGCCCAAACAGGTGGGCCAACTCGTCCGATTCTGGCCAAACCGGAGAAAGAAATGGAAGAAAGGTGTGGATCTCAGTTTTTGGTCCAAGAAAACGAAGCAACGGCGAGGACCGTGTGCTCACATTTTTGACAAATGCTCGCCCGCGGCCAAGGCCAAGGCACGCAGCCACGCTCGAGCTCCCTATCCGTGCCTAGGGAGCGCGGCCCGAGTGTGTGTTGTGTGTGCGTTTGAGTGTGCGATGCACATTTTAAATTAAATGTGAAATATTCAGATTTTTTGTTTTGGAAATTAGTGTAATAATATGTGAAGAGAATATTCGAAGCTTTAGGTCCAGCTTGAACCCTTAACATGGAGGTCGAAAATGCAAATAAATTTTCAAGCCTACCATTGAGACAAATTAAAATATCAATATGCAACTCACAAATAAAATTTATATTTGGATCTAAGATACAAATTAATTATAAATCAAATAATTAATGATTTCACATCACAATTGGACATTTAAGTTGCTGCTTTCTGTGGTCAAATCCAAATTAAAATGTCTTATTGTTGAAAAAAGTTAGGGTTAAAAAATTCGTGCTACAAAAAATGTGTGAAAACATAAGAGAAACACAAAATTAAGGGTCGGGAATGCCCCCCAAGCTCCTCCGGATCATGACCGCCGCGATTGCCTCGAAAAGTTATGCAGTTTAAAAAGAAAAACACCTCAATTGGACCTCCAAACAAAAAGTTATCGCATTTCGAAGATTTCGACCCTTTCCAAATGGTCCCCCACGCGCCAATGACGCTTGAACACACCGTTTCTTTTAACTTAGTATAAAAGGGACCTTCAGCTCGTATTCCCGCACAAATGAAGCACACTTCAAAGGTTCTTGTTAACATGAGTAACATGCGAAAAGGGGACGAAACGTGCCCGCGAATTGGTCTGGTTGCGGTAGAACAGCGAGGACCGTGTGCTCACATTTTGGCCAAATGCTCACCGCGGCAAAGGCCAAGGCACACAGCCACCCCGCGGCCAAGGCCAAGGCACAGGGCAACGATCGAGCTCTCTGTCCTTGCCTCGGGGGCGCGGCCCGATTGTGTGTTGTGTGTGCGTGAGAGTGTGAGATGTGCCTTGGTCACGAACATGTGCTGCATTTCGACCAAGGCACGGAGCCAGCCCGCGGCCAAGACCAAGGCCAAGGCACGTGGCCACCCCGTGGCCAAGGGCAAGGCACGCGGCTGCCCCGTGGCCAAGGCCATGGAACCCAACCAGCCCACGGCCAAGGCCTAGGCACCCAGCCAGCCCGTGGCCAAGGCCAAGGCATAGGGCCACGCTCGAGCTCCCTGTCCTTGCCTCGGGGGCGTGGCCCGAGTGTGTGTTGTGTGTGCGACGTGCCTTGGTCGTGAGAATGTGCTGCATTTCTAGCAAGGCACGGAGCCAGCCCGCGGCCAAGGGCAAGGCGAAGGCACGCGGCCACCCCGCGGCCAAGGCCAAGGCACGCGGCTGCCCCGTGGCCAAGGCCAAGGCACGCGGCTGCCCCGTGGCCAAGGCCTAGGCACCCGGGGCCAAGGCCATGGCACGCAGCCAGCTCACGGCCAAGGCCTAGGCACGCAGCCACCCCGCGGCCAAGGTCAAGGGACGCAGCCACCCCGCGGCCAAGGCCTAGGTACGCAGCCAACCCACGCCCAAGGAAAAGGCCGTGTGCTGCAGCTCACGGATCTTGGCCAACTTTCGCGTTTCCTGGGCGGTGCGGGATTTTGGGGTGATGCGTTAGATACGTTCGGTAGTCGAATGTCAGAAAAGACGGGAGTCGATTCCGAGGTCCGAACCCCATTTTACGGCCGATTTACCGAACGTGCGGGGGTGCGAAAAGGGAGATGAAACGTGCCCGCGAAAAACGTGCCCGCGAATTGGTCCGGTTGTGGTAGAACTGGCCCGGGCGCCTCCTCACGGTGCAAGTACTGTTTTCCGCTCGAACAAATGCCGAAAATAATGCGGGAGGCCCTGCGCCCATTTTTCCGCCGGAAAAGGCCAAAATCCGTGAGCTATAGCACACGGATTGCGGCCAAATTTCGCGTTTCGGAGGCGGCGTGGGATTTTGGGCTGGCGTGGTCGGGTTTGGTGACAGTCGGTGGCGCGAGAAAACGAATCCAATTCCGAGCTCCGAAACTCGTTTTACGGCCATTTTACCGGCAGAGAACGGGTGCCCAAACGGGTGGGCCAACTCCTCCGATTCAGGCCAAACCGGAGAAAGAAGTGGAAGATAGGTGTGGATCTCAGTTTTTGGTCCAAGAATACGAAGCAACGGCAAGGACCGTGTGCTCACATTTTGGCCAAATGCTCGTCCACGGCCAAGGCCAAGGCACACAGCCACCCCGCGGCCAAGGCCAAGGCACGCAGCCACCCCGCGGCCACGCTCGAGCTCCCTGTCCTTGTCTCAGAGGAGTGGCCCCAGTGTGTGTTGTGTGTGCGTGAGAGTGGACGACGTGCCTTGGTCGTGAGCATGTGCTGCATTTCTAGCAAGGCACGGAGCCAGCCCGCGGCCAAGGGCAAGGCGAAGGCACGTGGCCACCCTGCGGCCAAGGCCCAGGCACCCGGGGCCAAGGCGATGGCACCCAGCCAGCCCGCGGCCAAGGCCAAGGCACGCAGCCACCCCGCGGCCAAGGCCTAGGTATGCAGCCAACCCACGCCCAAGGAAAAGGCCGTGTGCTGCAGCTCACGGATCTTGGCCAACTTTTGCGTTTCCTGGGCAATGCATGATTTTGGGGTGATGCACTAGATACGTGCAGCAGTCGAACATCGGAAAAGATGGGAGTCGATTCCGAGGTCCGAACCCCGTTTTACGGCCGATTTACCGAACGTGCGGGGGTGCGAAAGTGGGACGAAACGTGCCCGCGAATTGGTCCGGTTGTGGTAGAACTGGCCCGGGTGCCTCCTCACGGCGCAAGTACTGTTTTCTGCTCAAACAAATGCCGAAAATAATGCGGGAGGCCCTGCGCCCATCTTCCCGCCAGAAAAGGCCAAAATCCGTGAGCTATAGCACACGGATTGCGGCGAAATTTCGCATTTCGGAGGCGGCATGGGATTTTGGGCTGGCGTGGTCGGGTTTGGTGGCAGTCGGTGGTGGGAGAAAACGGAATCCAATTCCGAGCTCCGAAACTCGTTTTACGGCCATTTTACCGGCAGAGAACGGGTGGGCCAACTCCTCCGATTCAGGCCAAACCGGAGAAAGAAGTGGAAGATAGGTGTGGATCTCAGTTTTTGGTCCAAGAATACGAAGCAACGGCAAGGACCGTGAGCTCACATTTTGGCCAAATGCTCGTCCACGGCCAAGGCCAAGACACGCAGCCACCCCGCGCCCAAGGCCAAGGCCGTGTGCTGCAGCTCACGGATCTTGGCCAACTTTCGTGTTTCCGTGGCAGTGCGGGATTTTGGGGTGATGCATTAGATACGTACGGCAGTCGAACGTCGGAAAAGACGGGAGTCGATTCCGAGGTCCGAACCCCATATTACGGCCGATTTACCGAACGTGCGGGGGTGCGAAAAGGGGGATGAAACGTCCCCGCGAATTGGTCCGGTTGTGGTAGAACTGGCCCGGGTGCCTCCTCACGGTGCAAGTACTGTTTTCCGCTCTAACAAATGCCGAAAATAATGCGGGAGGCCCTGCGCCCATTTTTCCACCGGAAAAGGCCAAAATCCGTGAGCTATAGCACACGGATTGCGGCCAAATTTCGCGTTTCGGAGGCGGCGTGGGATTTTGGGCTGGCGTGGTCGGGTTTGGTGGCAGTCTGTGGCGGGAGAAAACGGAATCCAATTCCGGGCTCCGAAACTCGTTTTACGGCCATTTTACCGGCAGAGAACGGGTGCCCAAACGGGTGGGCCAACTCCTCCGATTCAGGCCAAACCGGAGAAAGAAGTGGAAGATAGGTGTGGATCTCAGTTTTTGGTGCAAGAATACGAAGCAATGGCAAGGACCGTGTGCTCACATTTTGGCCAAATGCTCGTCCACGGCCAAGGCCAAGGCACGCAGCCACCCCGCGGCCAAGGCCAAGACACGCAGCCACCCTGCGGCCACGATCGAGCTCCCTGTCCTTGTCTCAGAGGAGTGGCCCCAGTGTGTGTTGTGTGTGCGTGAGAGTGGACGACGTGCCTTGGTCGTGAGCATGTGCTGCATTTCTAGCAAGGCACAGAGCCAGCCCGCGGCCAAGGCCTAGGCACCCAGGGCCAATGCCATGGCACCCAGCCAGCCCACGGCCAAGGCCGAGGCACGCAGCCAGCCCGCGGCCAAGGCCTAGGCACGCAGCCAGCCTGCGGCCAAGACCTAGGTACGCAGCCAACCCACGCCCAAGGCCAAGGCCGTCAGCCGTAGCTCATGGATCTTGGCCAACTTTCGCGTTTCTGGGGTAGTGCGGGATTTTGGGGTGATGCATTAGATACGTGCGACAGTCGAACGTTGGAAAAGACGGGAGTCGATTCCGAGGTCCGAACCTCGTTTTACGGCCGATTTACCGAACGCGCGGGGGTGCAAAAAGGGGACTAAACGTGCCCGTGAATTGGTCCGGTTGTGGTAGAACTGAGCCGGGTGCCTCCTCACCGCGCAAGTACTGTTTTCCACTCGAAGAAATGGCGTAAATAATGCGGGAGGCCCTGCGCCAATTTTTCTGCCGGAAAAGCCCAAAATTTGTGTGCTATAGCACACGGATTGCGGCCAAATTTCGCGTTTCGGGGGCAGCGTGGGATTGTTGGCGGGCGCGGTCGGGTTTGGTGTGAGTCGGTGACGGGAGAAAACGGAATCCAATTCCGAGCTCCGAAACTCGTTTTACAGCCATTTTACTGAGAGAAAATGGGTGCGCCAACTCGTCCGACTCAGGCCTAACCGGAGAAAGAAGTGGAAGATAGGTGTGGATCTCAGTTTTTGGTCCAAGAATACGAAGCAACGGCGAGGACCGCGTGCTGACATTTTGGCCAAATGCTCGCACGAGGCGAAGGCCAAGGCACAAGGCCATGCTCGAGCTCCCTGTCCTTGCCTAGGCAGCGCGGCCCGAGTGTGTGTTGTGTGTGCGTGAGAGTGTGCGACGTGCCTTGGTCGCGAGCATGTGCTGCATTTCGAGCAAGGCACGGAGCCTGCTGGCGGCCAAGGAACGCAGCCGCCTCGTGGCCAAGGCCAAGGCCATGGCACGCAGCCAGCCCGCGGGCAAGGCCATGGCACCCAGCCACCCCGCGGCCAAGGTGCAGGAGCCAAGGCCACGCAGCCAGCCACCGCCCCTCACGCGCCCAAGGCCAAGGCCGTGAGCTGTAGCTCACGGATCTTGGCCAACTTTCGCATTTCCGGGGTGGTATCGGATTTTGGGGTGATGCATTAGATACGTGCGGCAGTCGAACGTTGGAAAAGACGGGAGTCGATTCCGAGGTCCGAACCTCGTTTTACGGCCGATTTACCAAACGTGCGTGGGTGCGAAAAGGGGACGAAACGTGCCCGTGAATTGGTCCGGTTGTGTTAGAACGGGGCCGGGCGCCTCCTCACGGTGCAAGTACTGTTTTCCGCTCGAAGAAATGGCAGAAACAATGCGGGAGGCCCTGCGCCCAATTTTTCCGCTGGAAAAGGGCAAAATCCGTGAGCTATATAGCACATGGATTGCGGCCAAATTTCACGTTTCGGGGATGGCATGGGATTCTAGGCTGGTGTGGTCGGGGTTGGTGGGAGTCGGTCGCGGGAGAAAACGGAATCCAATTCTGAGCTCCGAAACTCGCTTTACGTCCATTTTACCGGCAGAGAACAGGTGCCCAAACGGGTGCGCCAACTCGTCCGATTCATGGCAAACCGGAGAAAGAAGTGGAAGATAGGTGTGGATCTCAGTTTTTGGTCCAAGAAAACGAAGAAATGGCAAGGACCGTGTGCTCACATTTTGGACAAATGCTTGCCCGCGGCCAAGGCCAAGGAATGCAGCCACCCCGCGGGCAAGGCCAAGGCACAGGGCCACGCTCGAGCGCCCTGTCCTTGCCTCAGGGGCGCGGCCCGAGTGTGTGTTGTGTGTGCGTGAGAGTGTGCGACGTGCCTTGGTCGCGAGCATGTTCTGCATTTCGAGCAAGGCACGGAGCCAGCCCGCGGCCAAGGCACGCAGCCACCCCGTGGCCAAGGCCATGACACGCGTCCACCCCGCTGCCAAGGCCAAGGCCATGCAACCATCAAGCCCGCGGCCAAGGCCTAGGCACGCAGCCAGCCCGAGGCCAAGGCCAAGGCATGCAGCCACCCCGCAGCCAAGGCCAAGGGACGCAGCCACCCCGCGGCCAAGGCCTAGGTACGAAGCCAACCCGCGCCCAAGGCCAAGGCCGTGTGCTGCAGATCACGGATCTTGGCCAACTATCGCGTTTTTGGGTGGTGCGGGATTTTGGGGTGATGCATTAGATACGTGTGGTAGTCGAACATTGGACTAGACGGGAGTCAATTCCCAGGTCCGAACCCCGTTTTATAACCGATTTACCGAACGTGCGGGGGTGCGAAAAGGGGACGAAACGTGCCCGCGAATTGGTCCGGTTGTGGTAGAACTGGGCCGGGCGCCTCCTCACAGCGCAAGTACTGTTTTTCGCTCGAACAAATGCCGAAAATAATGCGGGAGGCCCTGCGCCCATTTTTCCGCCGGAAAAGGCTAAAATCCATGAGCTATAGCACCTAGATTGCGGCCAAAATTCGTGTTTCGGGGCCGGCGTAGGATTTTGGGCTGGCGTGGTCGGGTTTGGAGGGAGTCGGTGGCAGGAGAAAACGGTATCCAATTCTAAGCTCCGAAACTCGTTTTACGGCCGTTTTACCGGTAGAGAACGGGTGCCCAAATGGGTGCGCCAACTTGTCCGATTCAGGCCAAACCAGAGAAAGAAGTGGAAGATAGGTGTGGATCTCAGTTTTTGGTCCAAGAATACGAAGCAACAGCGAGGACCGTGTGCTTACATTCTGGCCAAATGCTCGCCCGCGGCCAAGGCCAAGGCCCGCAGCCACCCCGCGGCCAAGGGCAAGGCACTGGTCCACGCTCGAGCTCCCTGTCCTTGCCTTGGTAGCGCGGCCCGAGGGTGTGTTGTGTGTGCGTGAGAGTGTGCGACGTGCCTTGGTCCCGAGCATGTACTGTATTTCGAGCAAGGCACGCTGCCACCCCGCGCCCAAGGCCAAGGCCATGGCACCCAGCCACCCCGCGGCCAAGGCCTAGGTACTCAGCCACCCCGCGCCCAAGGCTAAGGCCGTGTGCTGCAGCTCACGGATCTTGGCCAACTTTCGCGTTTCCGGGTCGGTGCGGGATTTTGGGGTGATGCATTAGATACGTACGGCAGTCGAATGTCGGAAAAGACGGGAGTCGATTCCGAGGTCGGAACCCCATTTTACGGCTGATTTAACAAACTTGCGGGGGTGCGAAAAGGGAACGAAACGTGCCCGCGAATTGGTCCGGTTGTGGTAGAACTGGGCCGGGCGCCTCCTCACGGCGTAAGTACTGTTTTCCGCTTGAACAAATGCCGAAAATAATGCGGGAGGCCCTGCGCCCATTTTTCCGCCGGAAAAGGGCAAAATCCATGAGCTATAGCACACGGATTGCGGCCAAATTTCGCGTTTTGGGGGCGGCATGGGATTTTGGGCTGGCGTGGTCGGGTTTGGTGGGAGTCGGTGGCGGGAGAAAACGGAATCCAATTCCGAGCTCCGAAACTCGTTTTACGGCCATTTTACCGGCAGAGAACGGGTGCCCAAACGGGTGGGGCAACTCCTCCGATTCCGGCCAAACCGGAGAAAGAAGTTGAAGATAGGTGTGGATCTCAGTTTTTGGTCCAAGAATACGAAGGAACGGTGAGGACCATGTGCTCACATTTTGGCCAAATGCTCGCCCGCGGCCAAGGCCAAGGCACGCAGCCACCCCGCGGCCAAGGCCAAGGCACAGGGCCGCGCTCGAGCTCCCTGTCCTTGCCTCGGGAGCGCGGCCCGAGTGTGTGTTGTGTGTGCATGAGAGTGTGCGACGCACATTTTAAATTAACTGTGAAATATTCAGAAATGTTGTTTTGGAAATTAGTGTAATAATATGTGAAGAGAATATTCGTAGCTTTAGCTCCAGCTTGAACCCTTAACATGGAGGTCGAAAATGCAAATAAGTTTTCAAGCCTACCATTGAGACAACTTAAAATATAAATACGCAACTCACAAATAAAATTTATATTTGGATCTAAGATACAAATTAATTATAAATCAAATAATTAATGATTTCACATCACAATTGGACATTTAAGTTGCTGCTTTCTGTGGTCAAATCCAAATTAAAATGTCTTATTGTTGAAAAAGGTTAGGGTTAAAAAATTCATGCTACAAAAAATGTGTGAAAACATAAGAGAAACACAAAATTAAGGGTCGGGAAAGCCCCCCAAGCTCCTACGCCCCAATCGTCTCGAAAAGTTATGCAGTTTAAAATAAAAAACACCTCAATCGGACCTCCAAACAAAAAGTTATCGCATTTCGAAGATTTCGACCCTTTCCAAATGGTCCCCCACGCGCCAATGACGCTAGAACGCACCATTTCTTTTAACTTAGTATAAAAGGGACCTTCAGTGCGTATTCCCGCACAAATGAAGCACACTTCAAAGGTTCTTGTTAACATGAGTAACTGATAAACTTGTCGTGCTGGCGTGATGGTGCTCCCATATATGGTTACTTTAGTTGGCATTTCTTAGTTTTGCATAAAATTAACTGCCAGATCTTTTCAGTTGCAATCTTCAAAATTACTTTTAGCGCTAGTAAATTGTGCTATATTTCTACATTTATAGAGAAGAATCAGCTCAAGTTGCTCTTCAATTGTACTTTCCCATGAGCGCTAGTATTAGTTATGAACCCAAATTCTTTACTCCTTCTCTCAAATCCCAAGGTTTGGATTGACTGTTGACTAGTTTGAGATTATCAGTTTACCCATTTCATACATGTGCGTAAAATTGTTTACATTTGCACTTCATATTGCTTCACAAGTTTTTGGGTTAATAGCAAGGAACACTGAGCCAAATCATAGCTTGGGTTTGGGAAGGGGGAAAAAGCCATTAAATTAAAGTCGTTTAGGATACAAATTCACCCAAGGCCAAGGCCAAGGCACCCAAGGCCAAGGCCTAGGCACGCAGCCACACCGCAGCCAAGGCCAAGGCCCAAGCACCCAGCCACCCCGCGGCCGGGGGCAAGGCAAGCAGCCCGCCCGCGCGCGGGATCCACGGCCAATGCAGAAACCAGGCGGGGCCCAAGCGTCTGTCAGACTTTGTTTGGGTCGAAATATTAGGAGGTGACGTATTTCGACTGAAGTTATCTTACGGGACTGGAAATTGGGGAGACAGTGTGGAAGCTCCGGGCACCATTTTTTGGGCCAAAATGGACAAAGACCATGTACTGTAGCTCACGGATCTGGGCCAACTTTCGCGTTTTTGGGTCGGTGCGGGATTTTGGGGTGATGCATTAGATACGTGCGACAGTCATACGTCGGAAAAGACGGGAGTCGATTCCAAGGTCCGAACCCCGTTTTACAGCCGATTAACCGAACGTTCAGGGGTGCGAAAGGGGAATGAAACGTACCCGCGAATGGTTCTGATTGTGGCAGAACTGGGCCGGGGGCCTCCTCACGGTGCAAGTACTCTTTTCCGATCGAAGAAATGGCGAAAAAAATGCGGGAGGCCCTGGGCCCATGTTTCCCCCCGAAATGGGCAAAATCCGTGAGCTATATAGCACACGGATTGCGGCCAAATTTTGCGTTTCCGTGGCGGCGTGGGATTTTGGGCTGGTGTTGTTGGTATTGGTGGGGGGTTGGCCGCGGCCAAGGCCTTGGCACGCAGCCACCCCGAGGCCGAGGCCAAGGCCTTGGCACGCAGCCACCCCGCGGCCAAGGCCATGGCACCCAGCCACCCCGCGGCCATGGCCTAGGCACGCCGCCACCCCGCAGCCAAGGCCAAGGCCATTTGCTGTAGGTCGCGGACCTTGGCCAACTTTCGCGTTTCCGGGGCGGTGCGGGATTTTGGGGTGATGCATTAGATACGTACGACAGTCGAACGTCGGAAAAGAGGGGAGTCAATTTCGAGGTCCGAACCTCGTTTTACGGCTAATTTACCAAGGGTGCGGGGGTACGAAAAGGGGACGAAACGTGCCCGCGAGTTGGTCGGATTGTGGTAGAACTGGGCCGGGGGCCTCCTCACGGCGCAAGTACTGTTTTCCACTCGAAGAAATGGCGAAAATAATACGGGAGGCCCTGCGCCCATTTTTCCGCGGGAAAAGGCCAAAATCCGTGAGCAATAGAAAATGGATTTTGGCCACATTTCGCGTTTTGGGTGCGGCGTGGGATTTTGGGCTGGCGTGGTCGGGTTTGGTGGGAGTCGGTGGTGGGAGAAAAGGGAATCCAATTCCGAGCTCCGAAACTCATTTTACAGCCATTTTACCGGCAGAGAACGGGTGGGCCAACTCGTCCGATTTAGGCAATACCGGAGAAAGAAGTGGAAGGTAGGTGTAGAACCTAGTTTTTGGTCCAAGAATTCGAAGAAACGGCGAGGACCGTGTGCTCACATTTTGGACAAATGCTCGCCCGCGGCCAAGGCCAAGCCACGCAGCCACCTCGCGGCCAAGGCCAAGGCACAGGGCCATGCTCGAGATCCCTATCCTTGCCTCGGAAGCGCGGCCCGAGTGTGTGTTGTGTGTGCCTGAGAGTGTGCGACGTGCCTTGGTCGCAAGCATGTGCTGCATTTCGAGCAAGGGACGGAGCCACCCCGTGGCCAAGGCCAAGGCACGCATCCACCCCGCGGCCAAGGCCATGGCACCCAGCCAGCCCGCAGCCAAGGCCGTGGCACCCAGCCACCGGCGGCCAAGGCCTAGGCATGCAGCCAGCCCGCGGCCAAGGCCTAGGCACGCAGCCAGCCCGTGGCCAAGGCCTTGGCACGCAGCCACCCCGAGGCTGACGCCAAGGCCATGGCACCCAGCCACCCCGCAACCAAGGCCAAGACGGTGTGCTGTGGCTCGCGGTTCTTGGCCAACTTTCGCGTTTCCGGGGCTGTGCGGGATTTCAGGGTGATGCATTAGATACGTGCGACAGTCGAACGTCGGAAAAGATGGGAGTCGATTCCGAGGTCCGAACCTCGTTTTACGGCCGATTTACTAAACGTGCGGGGGTGCAAAAAAGGGACGAAACGTGCCCGTGAATTGGTCCGATTGTGGTACAACTGGGCCGGGGGCCTCCTCACGGCGCAAGTACTTTTTTCCGCTCGAAGAAATGGTGAAAATAAGGCGGGAGATCCTGCGCCCATTTTTCCGCCAGAAATGGCCAAAATCCGTGAGCTATAGCACACGGATTGTGGCCAAATTTCGCGTTTTGGGGGCAGCGTGGGATTTTGGGCTGGCGTGGTCGGGTTTGGTGGGAGTCGGTGGCGGGAGAAAACGAAATCCAATTCCGAGCTCCGAAACTCGTTTTACGGCCATTTTACCGGCAGTGAACGGGTGGGACAACTTGTCCGATTCAGGCAAAACCGGAGAAAGAAGTGGAAGGTAGGTGTGGATCTCAGTTTTTGGTCCAAGAATACGAAGAAACGGCGAGGACCGTGTGCTCACATTTTGGCCAAATGCTCGCCCGCGGCCAAGGCCAAGCCCCGCAGCCACCCCGCAGCCAAGGCCAAGGCACAGGGCAACGCTCGAGATCCCTATGCTTGCCTCGGGAGCGCGGCCCGAGTTTGTTTTGTGTGTGCGTGAGAGTGTGCAACGTTCCTTGGTCACCAGCATGTGCTGCATTTCGAGCAAGGCACGGAGCCAACCCGCGGCCAAGGCACGTAGCCACCCCGTGGCCATGGCCAAGGAACGTGTCCACCCCGCAGCCAAGGCCAAGGCCATGCACCCAGCCACCCCGTGGCCAAGGCACGCAGCCACCCCCCGGCCAAGGCACGCAGCCACCCCAAGACCAAGGCCTAGGCACGCAGCCACCCCGCGGCCAAGGCCAAGGCCGTGTGCTGTAGCTCACGGATCTTGGCCAACTTTCGCGTTTCTGGGGCGGTGCTGGATTTTGGGGTGATGCATTAGATACGTGCGACAGTCGAACACTGGAAAAGACGGGAGTCGATTCCAAGGTCCGAACCTCGTTTTACGGCCAATTTACCGAACGTGCAGGGGTGCGAAAAGGGGACGAAACATGCCCGCGAATTGGTCCGATTGTGGTAGAACTGGGCCGGGGGCCTCCTCACGGCACAAGTACTGCTTTTTTCTCGAAGAAATGGAGAAAATAATGTGGGAGGCCCTGCGCCCATTTTGCCGCTGGAAAAGGCCAAAATCCGTGAGCTATAGCACACGGATTGTGGCCAAATTTCGCGTTTCAGGGGCGGCATGGAATTTTGGGCGGGCGTGGTCGGGTTTGGTGGGAGTCGGTGGCGGGAGAAAAAGGAATACAATTCTGAGCTCCGAAACTCGTTTTACGGCCATTTTACCGGCAGCGAACGGGTGCCCTAACGGGTGGCCCAACTCGTCCGATTCAGGCAAAACCGAGGAAAGAAGTGGAAGCTAGGTGTGGATCTCAGTTTTTGGTCCAAGAATACGAAGAAATGGCGAGGACCGTGTGCTAACCTTTTGGCCAAATGGTCGCCCGCGGCCAAGGCCAAACCACGCAGCCACCCCGCGGCCAAGGCCAAGGCACAGGGCCACGCTCGAGCTCCCTATCCTTGCCTCGGGAGCGTGGCCCGAGAGTGTTGTGTGTGCGTGAGAGTGTACGACGTGCCTTGGTCGCGAGCATGTGCTGCATTTCGAGCAAGGCATGGAGCCAACCAGCGGCCAAGGCACTCAGCCACCCCGTGTCCAAGGCCAAGGCACGCGTCCACCCTGCGGCCAAGGCCAAGCCCATGCACCCAGCCAGCCCGTGGCCAAGGCCTAGGCACCTAGCCAGACCGTGTCCAACGCCAAGGCACGCAGCCACCCGTGGCCAAGACCACGGCCATGGCCAAGGCCGTGTGCTGTAGCTCACGAATCTTGTCCAACTTTTGCGGTTCCGGGGCGGTTTGCGATTTTGAGGTGATGCATTAGATACGTGCGACAGTCGAATGTCGGAAAAGGCGGGAGTCGATTCCGAGGTCCGAACCTTGTTTTACGGCCGATTTACCGAACATGCAGGGGTGCGAAAAGGGGACGAAACGTGCCCGCGAATTGGTCCGATTGTGGTAGAAGTGGGCCGGGGGCCTCCTCACTGCGCAAGTACTGTTTTCCGCTCGAACAAATGGCAAAAATAATGCGGGAGGCCCTGCGCCATTTTTCCGCCGGAAGAAGCCAAAATCCGTGAGCTATAGCACACGGATTGTGGCCAAATTTCGCGTGTCGGGGGCTGCGTGGGATTTTTGGCTGGCGTGGTCGGGTTTGGTGGGAGTCAGTGGCAGGAGAAAACGGAATCCAATTCCGAGCCTCGAAACTCGTTCTACGGCCATTTTACCGGCAGCGAACGGGTGGGCCAACTCGTCCGATTCAGGCAAAACTGGAGGAAGAAGTGGAAGGTAGGTGTGGATCTCAGTTTTTGGTCAAAGAATGCGAAGCAACGGCGAGGACCGTGTGCTCACATTTTTGCCAAATGCTCACCCGCGGCCAAGGCTATGGCACAAGGCCACGCTTGAGCTCCATATCCTTGCCTCGGGATCGCAGCCCGATTGTGTGTTGTGTGTGCGTGAGAGTGTGTGACGTGCCTTGGTCGTGAGCATGTGCTGCATTTGGAGCAAGGCACGGAGCCAGCCCGCGGCCAAGGCACGCAGCTACTCCGTGGCCAAGGCCAAGGCACGCGTCCACCCCGCGGCCAAGGCCTAGGCACGCAGCCACCCCGCGGCCAAGTCCATGGCACCCAGCCACCCCACGGCCAAGGCCAAGGCCGTGTGCTGTGGCTCGCGGATCTTGCCCAACTTTCGCGTTTCCGGGGCGGTGCAGGATTTTCGGGTGATATATTAGATACGTGCGACAGTCGAATGTCAGAAAAGACGGGAGTCGATTCCGAGGTTCGAACCTCGTTTTATGGCCGATTTGCCGAACGTGCGGGGGTGCGAAAGGGGGACGTAATCTGCCCACGAATTGGTCCGATTGTGGTAGAACTGGGCCGGGGGCCTCCACACGGTGTAAGTACTGTTTTCCGCTCGAAGAAATGGCGAAAATAATGCGGGAGGCCCTGCAGCTATTTTTCCGCCGGAAAAGGCCAAAATCCGTTGTGGCCAAATTTCGCGGTTCGGGGCCGGCGTGGGATATTGGGCTGGCGTGGTCGGGTTTGGTGGGAGTCGGTGGCGGGAGAAAACGGAATCCAATTGTGAGCTCCGAAACTCGTTTTACGGCCATTTTACCGGCAGCGAATTGGTGCCCAAACGGGTGGGTCAACTCGTCCGATTCAGGAAAAACGGAGAAAAAGTGGAAGGTGGGTGTGGATTTCAGTTTTTGGTCGAAGAATACGAAGAAACGGCAAGGACCGCGTGCTCACATTTTTCGCCAAATGCTCGCACGCGGCCAAGGCCAAGCCACGCAGCCACCCCGCGGCCAAGGCCAAGGCACAGGGCCACGCTCGAGCTCCCTATCCTTGCCTTGGGAGCGCGGCCCAAGTGTGAGTTGTGTGTGCGTGAGAGTGTGTGACCTGCCTTGGTCGCGAGCATGTGCTGCATTTTGAGCAAGGCACGGAGCCAGCCCACGGGCAAGGCCAAGGCCGAGGCACACAGCCACCCCGTGGCCAAGGCCAAGGCACGCGTCCACCCCGCGGCCAAGGCCATGGCACCCAGCCAGCCCGCGGCCAAGGCCATGGCACCAAGCCAGCCTGCGGCCAAGGCCTAGGCACCCAGCCAGCCCACGGCCAAGGCCTAGACACGCAGCCAGCCTGCGGCCAAGGCCTTGGCACGCAGCCACCCCGAGGCCAAGGCCAAGGCCATCGCACCCAGCCACCCCGCGGCCAAGGCCTGGGCACGCAGCCACCCCTCGGCCATGGCCAAGGCCGTGTGCTGTAGCTTACGGATCTTGGCCGACTTTCGCGTTTCCGGGACGGTGCGGGATTTTGGGGTGTTGCATTAGATACATACGACAGTCGAATGTCGGAAAAGACGGGAGTCGATTCCGAGGTCCGAACCTCATTTTACAGCCGATTTACCGAACGTGCAGGGGTGCGAAAAGGGGATGAAACGTGCCCGTGGATTGGTCCGATTGTGGTAGAACTGGGCCGGGGGCCTCCTCACGGTTCAAGTACTATTTTCCGCTCAAAGAAATGGCGAAAATAATGCGGGAGGCCCTGCACCCATTTTTCCGCCGGAAAAGGCTAAAATCCGTTGTGGCCAAATTTCGCGGTTCGGGGCCGGCGTTGGATATTGGGCTGGCATGGTCGGGTTTGGTGGGAGTCGGTGGCGGGAGAAAACGGAATCCAATTGTGAGCTCCGAAACTTATTTTACGGCCATTTTACTGGCAGCGAATTGGTGCCCAAACGGGTGGGCCAACTCGTCCGATTCAGGAAAAACCGGAGAAAGAAGTGGAAGGTAGGTGTGGATCTCAGTTTTTGGTCCAAGAATACGAAGAAACGGCAAGGACCGTGTGCTCACATTTTCGCCAAATGCTCGCACGCGGCCAAGGCCAAGCCACGCAGCCACCCCGCGGCCAAGGCCAAGGCACAGGGCCACGCTCGAGCTCCCTATCCTCGCCTTGGGAACGCAGCCCGAGTGTGAGTTGTGTGTGCATGAGAGTGTGTGACCTGCCTTGGTCGCGAGCATGTGCTGCGTTTCGAGCAAGGCACGGAGCCAGCCCACGGCCAAGGCCAAGGCCGAGGCACACAGCCACCCCGTGGCGAAGGCCAAGGCACGCGTCCACCCCGCGGCCAAGGCCATGGCACCCAGCCAGCCCGCGGCCAAGGCCATGGCACCAAGCCAGCCTGCGGCCAAGGCCTAGGCACGCAGCCAGCCCACGGCCAAGGCCTAGACACGCAGCCAGCCCGTGGCCAAGGCCTTGGCACGCAGCCACCCCGAGGCCAAGGCCAAGGCCATCGCACCCAGCCACCCCACGGCCAAGGCCTAGGCACGCAGCCACCCCGCGGTCAAGGCCAAGGCCGTGTGCTGTAGCTCACGGATCTTGGCCGACTTTCGTGTTTCCGGGGTGGTGCGGGATTTTGGGGTGTTGCATTAGATACGTGCGACAGTCGAACGTCGGAAAAGACGGGAGTCGATTCCGAGGTCCGAACCTCATTTTATGGCCGATTTACCGAACGTGCAGGGGTGCGAAAAGGGGACGAAACGTGCCCGCGGATTGGTCCGATTGTGGTAGAACTCGGCTGGGGGCCTCCTCACGGTTCAGGTACTGTTTTCCGCTCAAAGAAACATCGAAAATAATGCGGGAGGTCCTGCACCCATTTTTCCGCAGGAAAAGGCCAAAATCCGTGAGCTATAGCACACGGATTGTGGCCAAATTTCGCGTTTTGGGGGCGGCGTTGGATTTTGGGCTGGCATGGGCGCGTTTGGTGGGAGTCCGTGGCGGCAGAAAACAGAAGGGTGGGCCAACTCGTCTGATTCAGGCAAAACCGGAGAAAGATGTGGAAGGTAGGTGTGGATCTCCGTTTTTGGTCCAAGAATACGAAGAAACGGCGAGGACCGTGTCCTCACATTTTGGTCAAATGCTCGTCCGCGGCCAAGGCCAAGCCACGCAGCCACCCCGCGGCAAAGGCCAAGGCACAGGGCCACGCTCGAGCTCCCTATCCTTGCCTCGGGAGCGCGGCCCGAGTGTGTGTTGTGTGTGAGTGAGAGTGTGCGACCTGCCTTGGTCGCGAGCATGTGCTGCATTTCGAGCAAGGCCAAGGCGGAGGCACGCTGCCACCCCGTGGCCAAGGCCAAGGCACGCGTCTACCCCGCGGCGCGGCCAAGGCCATGGCACCCAACCAGCCCGCGGCCAAGGCCTATTCACGCAGCCAGGCAGCGGCCAAGGCCTAGGCATGCAGCCAGGCAGCGGCCAAGGCCTAGGAACGCAGCCAGCCCGCGGCCAAGTCCTAGGCACGCAGCCAGCCCGCGGCCAAGGCCTTGGCACGCAGCCACCCCAAGGACAAGGCCAAGGCCATGGCACCCAGCCACCCCGCGGCCAAGGCCTAGGCACGCATCCACCCCGCGGCCAAGACCAAGGCCGTGTGCTGTAGCTCATGGATATTGGCCAACTTTCGCGTTTCTGGGGCGGTGCGGGATTTTGGGGTGATGCATTAGATACGTACCACAGTCGAACCTCGTTTTACGGCCGATTTACCGAGGGTACGGGGGTGCAAAAAGGGGACGAAACGTGCCCGCAAATTGGCCCAATTGTGGTAGAACTGGGCCGGGGGCCTCCTCACGTTGCAAGTACTGTTTTCCGCTCGAGGAAATGGCGAAAATAATGCGGGAGGCCCTACGCCCATTTTTCCGCCGGAAAAGGCCAAAATCCGTGAGCTATAGCACATGGTTTGGGGCCAAATTTCGCGTTTCGGGCGCGGCGTGGGATTTTGGACTGGCGTGGTCGGGTTTGGCGGGAGTCGGTTGCGGGAGAAAATGGAATCCAATTCCGAGCTCCGAAACGCGTTTTACGGCCATTTTACAGGCTGCGAACGGATGGGCCAACTCGTCTGATTTAGGAAAAACCGGAGAAAGAAGTGGAAGGTAGGTGTGGATCTCAGTTTTTGGTCCGAGAATACGAAGAAACGGCGAGGACCGTGTGCTCACATTTTCGCCAAATGCTCGCCTGCGGCCAAGGCCAAGCCACGCAGCCACCCCGCGCCCAAGGCCAAGGCACAGGGCCACGCTCGCGCTCCCTATCCTTGACTCGGGAGCGCGGCCCGAATGTGTGTTGTGTGTGCGTGAGAGTGTATGACGTGCCTTGGTCGCGAGCATGTGCTGCATTTCGAGCAAGGCACGGAGCCAGCCCACGGCCGAGGCACGCCGCCACCCCGTGGCCAAGGCCAAGGCACGCGTCCACCCCGCGGCCAAGGCCATGGCACCCAGTCAGCCCGCGGCCAAGGCCATGGCACCAAGCCAGCCTGCGGCCAAGGCCATGGCACCAAGCCAGCCCGCGGCCAAGGCCTAGGCACGTAGCCAGCCCTCGGCCAAGGCCTAGACACGCAGCCGCCCCGCGGCCAAGGCCTAGACACGCAGCCAGCCCGCGGCCAAGGCCTTGGCACGCAGCCAACCCGAGACCAAGGCCAAGGCCATCGCACCCAGCCACCCCGCGGCCAAGGCCTAGGCACGCAGCCACCCCGCGGGCAAGGCCAAGTCCGTGTGCTGTAGATCTATGCGACAGTCGAACGTCGGAAAAGAGGGAAGTCGATTGCGAGGTCCGAACCTCATTTTACGGCCGATTTACCGAACATGCAGGGGTGTGAAAAGGGCACAAAACGTGCCCGCGGATTGGTCCGATTGTGGTAGAACTAGGCCGGGGGCCTCCTCACGGTTCAAGTACTGTTTTCCGCTCGAAGAAATGGTGAAAATAGTGCGGGAGGCCCTGCACCCATTTTTCCGCCGGAAAAGGCCAAAATCCATGAGCTATAGCACACGGATTGTGGCCAAATTTTGCGTTTTGGGGGCGGCGTTAGATTTTGGGCTCGCGTGGTCGGGTTTGGTGGGAGTCCGTGGCAGGAGAAAACGGAATCCAATTTCGACCTCCGAAACTTGTTTTACGGCCATTTTGCCGGCAGCGAACGGTTGCCCAAACAGGTGGGCCAACTCGTCCGATTCAGGCAAAACCGGAGAAAGAAGTGGAAGGTAGGTGTGGATCTCAGTTTTTGGTCCACGAATACAAAGAAACGGTGAGAACCGTGTGCTCACATTTTGGCCAAATGCTCGTCCGTGGCCAAGGCCAAGCCACGCAGCCACCCCGTGGCCAAGGCCAAGGCTCAGGGCCACGCTCGAGCTGCCTATCCTTGCCACGGGAGCGCGGCCCGAGTGTGTGTTGTGTTTGCATGAGAGTGTGTCACCTGCCTTGGTCGTGAGCATGTGCTGCATTTCGAGCAAGACACAGAGCCAGCCCACGGCCAAGGCCAAGGCCGAGGCACGCAGCCGCCCCGTGGCCAAGGTCAAGGCACGCGTCCACCCCGCGGCCAAGGCCATGGCACCAAGCCAGCCTGCGGCCAAGGCCTAGGCACACAGCCAGCCCACGGCCAAGGCCTAGGCACGCCGCCAGCCCGCGGCCAAGGCCAAGGCACCCAGCCACCCCACGGCCAAGGCCATGGCACCCAACCAGCCCGCGGCCAAAGACGTGTACTGTGGCTTGCGGATCTTGCCCAACTTTTGCATTTCCGGGGCGGTGTGGGATTTTTGGGGGATGCATTAGATACATGCGACAGTCGAACTTTGGAAAAGACGGGAGTCGATTCCGAGGTCCGAACCTCATTTTACGGCCGATTTACCGAACGTGCCGGTGTGCGAAAAGGGGACGAAACATGCCCGCGAATTGGTCCAATTGTGGTAGAACTTGGCCGGGGGCCTCCTCACGGCGCAAGTACTGTTTTCCGCTCGAAGAAATGGTGAAAATAATGCGGGAGGCCCTGCGCCCATTTTCGCGATTCGGGGCCGGCGTGGGATTTTGGGCTGGCGTGGTCGCAAGCATGTGCTGCATTTTGAGCAAGGCACGGAGCCAACCTGCCGCCAAGGCACGCAGCCACCCCTTGGCCATGGCCAAGGAACGCGTCCACCCCGCAGCCAAGGCCATGCACGCAGCCAGCCCGCGGCCAAGGCCTAGGCACGCAGCCAGCCCGCGGCCAAGGCGTAGGCACGCAGCCAGCCCGCGGGCAAGGCCATGGCACGCAGCCACCCCGTGGTCAAGGCCAAGGCCAAGGCACCCCGCGGCCAAGGCCAAGGGCTAGGCACGCAGCCACCCCGCGGCCAAGGCCAAGGCCGTGTGCTGTAGCTCACGGATCTTGGCCAACTTTCGTGTTTCTGGGGCGGTGCAGGAATTTGGGGCGATGCATTAGATACGTGCGACAGTTGAACGCCGGAAAAGACAGGACTCGATTCCGAGGTCCGAACCTTGTTTTACGGCCAATTTACCGAACGTGCAGGGGTGCGAAAAGGGGAGGAAACATGCCTGCGAATTGGTCCGATTGTGGTAGAACTGGGCCGGGGGCCTCCTCACGGCACAAGTACTGTTTTGCGCTCGAAGAAATGGCGAAAATAATGCGGGAGACCCTACGCCCATTTTGCCACTGGAAAAGGCCAAAATCCGTGAGCTATAGCACACGGATTGTGGCCAAATTTCGCGTTTCAGGGGTGGCGTGGGATTTTGGGCGGGCGTGGTCGGGTTTGGTGGGAGTCGGTGGTGGGAGAAAATGGAATCCAATTCTCAGCTCCGAAACTCGTTTTACGGCCATTTTACCGGCAGCGAACGGGTGCCCAAACGGGTGGGCCACCTCATCCAATTCAGGCAAAACCGGAGAAAGAAGTGGAAGGTAGGTGTGGATCTCAATTTTTGGTCCAAGAATACGAAGAAACGGCGAGGACCATGTGCTCACATTTTGGCCAAATGCTCGCCCGCGGCTAAAGCCAAGGCACGCAGGGCCACGCTCGAGCTCCCTATCCTTGCCTTGGGAGCGCGGCCCGAGTGTGTGTTGTGTGTGCGTGCGAGTGTGCGACCTGCCTTGGTCGCGCGCATGTGCTGCATTTCGAGCGAGGCAAGGAGCCAGCCCGCAGCCAAGGCAAACGCCGAGGAATGCAGCCACCCCGTGGCCAAGGCCAAGGCACGCGTCCACCCTGCGGCCAAGGCCATGGCACCCAGCTAGCCCGCGGCCAAGGCCATAGCACCCAGCCAGCCCGCGGCCAAGGCCTAGGCACGCTCACACAACACGTTCGTTAAATCGGCCGTAAAACGAGGTTCGGAACTCGGAATCGACTCCCGTCTTTTCCGACGTTCGACTGTCGCACGTATCTAATGCATCACCCCAAAATCCTGCACCGACGCGAAAGTTGGCCAAGATCCGTGAGCTACAGCACATGCCCTTGGCCCTGGGTGAGGGGTGGCTGCGTACCTAGGCCTTGGCCGCGGGGTGGCTGGGTGCCATCGCCTTGGCCTTGGCCGCGGGGTGGCTGCGTGCCTTGTCCTTGGCCGCGGGCTGGCTGCGTGCTTAGGTCTTGGCCGCGGGGTGGCTGGGTGCCATGGCCTTGGGCCTGGGTGCCTAGGCCTTGGCCACGAGGCGGCCGCGTGCCTTGGCCTTGGCCGTGGGGGGGCCACGTGCCTTTGCCTTGGCCGCGGGGTGGCCACGTGCCTTTGTCTTGGCCTTGGCCGCGGGTTGGCTCCGTGCCTTGCTCGAAATGCAGCACATGCTCGCGACCAAGGCACGTCGTACACAATCACGCACACACAACACACACTCGGGCCGCGCCGCCGAGGCAAGGACAGGGAGCTCGAGTGTGGCCCTGTGCCTTGGCCTTGGGCGCGGGGTGGCTGCGTGCCTTGGCCTTGGCCGCGGGTGAGCATTTGGCCAAAATGTGAGCACACGGTCCTCGCCGTTGCTTCGTATTCCTGGACAAAAAACTGAGATCCACACCTATCTTCCACTTCTTTCTCCGGTTTGGCCTGAATCGGATGAGTTGGCGCACCCGTTTGGGCACCCGTTCTCTGCCGGTAAAATGGCCATAAAACGAGTTTCGGAGCTCGGAATTCAATTCCGTTTTCTCCCGCTACCGAATCCCACCAAACCCGACTACGCCCGCCCAAAATCCCACGCCGCCCCCGAAACGCGAAATTTGGGAGCAATCCGCGTGCTATAGCTCACGGATTTTGGCCTTTTCCGGCGGAAAAATGGGCGCAGGGCTTCCCGCATTATTTTTGCCATTTCTTTGAGCGGAAAACAGTACTTGCGCCGTGAGGAGGCGCCCGGCCCCGTTCTACCACAACCGGACCAATTCGCGGGCACGTTCCGTCCCCTTTTCACACCCCCGCACGTTCGGTAAATTGGCCGTAAAACGAGGTTCGGACCTCGGAATAAACTCCCGTCTTTTCCAATGTTCGACTGTCGCACTTATCTAATGCATCACCCCAAAATCCCGCACCGCCCCGGAAACGCAAAAGTTGGCCAGGATCCGTGAGCTACAGCATAGGCTTTTGGCCCTGGGAGCGGGGTGGCTGCGTACCTAGGCCTTGGCCGCGGGGTGGCTGGGTGCCATCGCCTTGGCCTCAGCCGCAGGGTGGCTGCATGCTTAGGCCCTTGCCGCGGGGTGGCTGGGTGCCATGGCCTTGGCCCTGGGTGCCTAGGCCTTGGCCGTGGGGTGGCCACGTGCCTTTGCCTTGGCCGCGGGGTGGCCACGTGCCTTTGCCTTGGCCTTGGCCGCGGGCGGGCTCCGTGCCTTGCTCGAAATGCAGTACATGCTCCCGACCAAGGCACGTCGCACACTCTCACGCACACAAAACACACACTCGGGCCGCGCCCCTGAGGCAAGGACAGGGAGCTCGAGCGTGGCCCTACGCCTTGGCCTTGGCCGCGTGGTGGCTGCGTGCCTTGACCTTGGCCGCGGGCGAGCATTTGGCCAAAATGTGAGCACACGGTCCTCGCCGTTGCTTTGTATTCTTGGACCAAAAACTGAGATCCACACCTATCTTCCACTTCTTTCTCCGGTTTGGCCTGAATCGGATGAGTTGGCGCGCCCGTTTGGGCACCCGTTCTCTGCCGGTAAAATGGCCGTAAAATGAGTTTCGGAGCTCGGAATTCGATTCCGTTTTCTCCCGCCACCGACTCCCGCCAAACCCGACCACGCCAGCCAAAAATCCAATGCCCCCCCCCCGAAACGTGAATTTTGGCCGCAATCCGTGTGCTATAGCTCACGGATTTTGGCCTTTTCCGGCGGAAAAATGGGCGCGTGGTCACCCGCATTATTTTTGCCATTTCTTCGTGCGGAAAACAGTACTTGCGCCGAGAGGAGGTACCCGGCCCCGTTCTACCACAACCGGACCAATTCACGGGCACGTTTCGTCCCCTTTTCGCACCCCCGCACGTTCGGTAAATTGGCCGTAAAATGAGGTTCGGACCTCGGAATCGACTCCAGTCTTTTCCGATGTTCGACTGTCGCACGTATGTAATGCATCACCCCAAAATCCCGCACAGCCCCGGGAACGCGAAAGTTGGCCAAGATCCAGAGCTACAGCACACGGCCTTGGCGTTTGGCGTGGGTTGGCTGCTTACCTAGGCCTTGGCCGCAGGGTGGCTGCGTGCCTTGGCCTTGGCCGCGGGTGAGCATTTGGCCAAAATGTGAGCACACGGTCCTCGCCGTTGCTTCGTATTCCTGGACAAAAAACTGAGATCCACACCTATCTTCCACTTCTTTCTCCGGTTTGGCCTGAATCGGATGAGTTGGCGCACCCGTTTGGGCACCCGTTCTCTGCCGGTAAAATGGCCATAAAACAAGTTTCAGAGCTCGGAATTCGATTCCGTTTTCTCCCGCCACCGACTCCCACCAAACCCGACTATGCCAGCACAAAATCCCACGCCGCCCCAGAAACGCGAAATTTGGCAGCAATCCGTGTGCTATAGCTTACGGATTTTGGCCTTTTCCGGCGGAAAAATGGGTGCAGGGCTTCCCGCATTATTTTTGCCATTTCTTTGAGCGGAAAACAGTACTTGCGCCGTGAGGAGGCGCCCGGCCCCGTTCTACCACAACCGGACCAATTCGCGGGCACGTTTCGTCCCCTTTTCGCACCCCCGCACGTTCAGTAAATTGGCCGTAAAACGAGGTTCGGACCTCGGAATAAACTCCCGTCTTTTCCAACGTTCGACTGTCGCACTTATCTAATGCATCACCCCAAAATCCCGCGCCGTTCCGGAAACGCAAAAGTTGGCCAAGATCCGTGAGCTACAGCATATGCCCTTGGCCCTGGGAGCGGGGTGGCTGGGTGCCATCGCCTTGGCCTCAGCCGCGGGGTGGCTGTGTGCCTTGTCCTTGGCCGCGGGGTGGCTGCATGCTTAGGCCCTTGCCGCGGGGTGGCTGGGTGCCATGGCCTTGGCCTTGGGTGCCTAGGCCTTGGCCGCAGGGTGGCCACGTGCCTTTGCCTTGGCCTTGTCCGCGGGCGGGCTCCGTGCCTTGCTCGAAATGCAGTACATGCTCGCGACCAAGGCACGTCGCACACTCTCACGCACACAAAACACACACTCGGGCCGCGCCCCTGAGGCAAGGACAGGGAGCTCGAGCGTGGCCCTATGCCTTGGCCTTGGCCGCGTGGTGGCTGCGTGCCTTGACCTTGGCCACGGGCGAGCATTTGGACAAAATGTGAGCCCACGGTCCTCGCCGTTGCTTTGTATTCTTGGACCAAAAACTGAGATCCACACCTATCTTCCACTTCTTTCTCCGGTTTGGCCTGAATAGGACGAGTTGGCGCACGCGTTTGGGCACCTGTTCTCTGCCGGTAAAATGGCCGTAAAACGAGTTTCGGAGCTCGGAATTCGATTCCGTTTTCTCCTGCCACCGACTCCCATCAAACCCGACTACGCCAGCCAAAATCCCACACCGCCCCCGAAACGCGAAATTTGGCCGGAATCCGTGTATAGCTCACGGATTTTGGCCTTTTCCGGCGGAAAAATGGGTGCAGGGCCTCCCGCATTATTTTCGCCATTTCTTCGAGTGGAAAACAGTACTTGCGCCGTGTGGAGGCACACGGTCCAGTTCTACCACAACCGGACCAATTCGTGGGTACCTTTTGTCACCTTTTCGCACCCACGCACGTTCGGTAAATCGGACGTAAAACGAGGTTCGGACCTCAGAATCGATTTCCGTCTTTTTCGACGTTCGACTTTCGCACGTATCTAATGCATCACCACAAAATCCCGCACCGCCGCGGAAACACGAAAGCTGGCCAAGATCCGTGAGCTACAGAAAACGGCCTTGCCCTTGGGCGCGGGGTGGCTGTGTACCTACACCTTGGCCGCGGGGTGGCTGGGTGCCATGGCCTTGGCCTTGGCCGCTGGCGAGCATTTGGCCAAAATGTGAGCACACGGTCCTCGCCGTTGCCTCGTATTCTTGGACCAAAAACTGAGATCCACACCTATCTTCCACTTCTTTCTCCGGTTTTGCCTGAATCGGACGAGTTTGCCCGCCCGTTTGGGCACCCGTTCTATGCCGCCAAAATGGCCGTAAAACGAGTTTCGGAGCTCGGAATTGGATTCCGTTTTCTCCCGCCACCGACTCCCACCAAACCTGACCACGCCAGCCCAAAATCCCACGCTGCCGCTGAAACGCAAAATTTGGCCGCAATCCGTGTCCTACAGCTGACGGATTTTGGCCTTTTCCGGCGGAAAAATGGGCGCATGGCCGCCCGCATTATTTTCGCCATTTCTTCGAGTGGAAAACAGTACTTGCGCCGGGGGGAGGCGTCCGGCCCCGTTCTACCACAACCAGACCAATTCGCGGGCACGATACTTCCCCTTTTCGCACCCCCGCACGTTCGATAAATCAGCCGTAAAACGAGGTTCGGACCTCGGAATCGACTCCCGTCTTTTCCGACGTTCGTCTGTCGCACGTATCTAATGCATCACCCCAAAATCCCGCACTGCCCCGGAAACGCAAAAGTTGGGCAAGATCCGTGAGCTACAGCACACGGCCTTGGCCTTGGGCGCGGGTTGGCTGCGTACCTAGGGCTGGGCCGTGGGATGGCTGCGTGCCATGGCCTTGGCCCTGGGTGCCTTGGCCTTGGCCATGGGGCGGCCGCGTGCCTTGGCCTTGGCCGCGGGATGGCCACGTACCTTGGCCGCGGGCTGGCTCCTTGCCTTGCTCGAAATGCAGCACATGCTCGCGACCAAGGCACGTCGCACACTCTCACGCACACACAACACACACTCGGGCTGCGCCCTCGAGGAAAGGACAGGCAACTCGAGCGTGGCCCTGTTCCTTGGCCTTGGTCGCAGGGTGGCTGCGTGCCATGGCCTTGGCCGCGGGCGAGCATTTGGCCAAAATGTGAGCACACGGTCCTCGCCGTTGCTTCGTATTCTTGGACCAAAAACTGAGATCCACACCTATCTTCCACTTCTTTCACCGGTTTGGCCTGAATCGGATGAGTTGGCGCACCCGTTTGGGCACCCGTTCTCTGCCGGTAAAATGGCCGTAAAACGAGTTTCGGAGCTCGGAATTGGATTCCGTTTCCTCCCGCCACCGACTCCCGCCAAACCCGACCACGCCAGCCCAAAATCCAATGCCCCCACCGAAACGTGAAATTTGGCCGCAATCCGTGTGCTATAGCTCACGGATTTTGGCCTTTTCCGGTGGAAAAATGGGCGCATGGTCACCCGCATTATTTTTGCCATTTCTTCGAGCGGAAAACAGTACTTGCGCCGGGAGGAGGTACCCAGCCCCGTTCTACCACAACCGGACCAATTCACGGGCACGTTTCGTCCCATTTTCACACCCCCGTACGTTCGGTAAATCGGTCGTAAAACGAGGTTCGGACCTCGGAATCGACTCCAGTCTTTTCCGATGATCGACTGTCGCACGTATGTAATGCATCACCCCAAAATCCCGCACAGCCCCGGGAACGCGAAAGTTGGCCAAGATCCGGAGCTACAGCACACGGCCTTGGCCTTTGGCGTGGGTTGGCTGCGTACCTAGGCCTTGGCCGCAGGGTGGCTGCGTGCCTTGGCCTTGGCTACGGGGTGGCTGCGTGCGTTGGCCTTGGCCTCGGGCTGGCTGTGTGCGTAGGCCTTGGCCGCGGGCTGGCGGGGTGCCATGCCGTTGGCCGCGGGGCGGCCGCGTGCCTTGACCTTGGCCGCGGGGCGGCCGCGTGCCTTGGCCTTGGCCGCGGGGTGGCCACATGCCTTCGCCTTGGCCTTGGTCGCGGGGTGGCCACGTGCCTTCGCCTTTGCCTTGGCCACGGGCTGGCTCCGTGCCTTGCTCGAAATGCAGGCGAGCATTTGTCTAAAATGTGAGCACACGGTCATCGCCGTTGCTTCATATTCTTGGACCAAACACTGAGATCCACACCTATCTTTCAGTTCTTTCTCCGGTTTGGACTGAATTGGACGAGTTGGCGCACCCGTTCTCTGCCGGTAAAATGTACGTAAAACGAGTTTCGGAGCTCAGAATTGGATTCCGTTTTCTCCCGTGACCGACTCCCACCAACCCCGACCACGCCAGCCCAAAATCCCACACCGTCCCCGAAGCACGAAATTTGGCCGCAATCCGTGTGCTATAGCTCACGGATTTTGGCCTTTTCCGGCGTAAAAATGGGTGCAGGGCATCCCGCATTGTTTTTGCCATTTCTTGGAACGGAAAACAGTACTTGCGCCGTGAGGAGGCTCCCGGCCCCGTTCTACCACAACCGGACCAATTCGCGGGCACGTTTCGTCCAGTTTTCGTACCCCTATACGTTTGGTAAATCGGCCGTAAAACGAGGTTCGGACCTCGGAATCGACTCCCGTCTTTTGCGACGTTCGACTGCCGCACGTATCTTATGGATTGCCCCAAAATCCCGTACCGTCCCGGAAACGCGAAAGTTGGCCAAGATCCGTGAGCTACAGCACACGGGCTTGGCCTTGGGCGCGGGGCGGCTGCGTACCTACACCTTCGCCGCGGGATGGCTGGGTGCCATGGCCTTGGCCGCGGGCTGGCTGCGTGCCATGGCCTTGGCCCTGGGTGCCTTGGACGCGGGCTGGCTCCGTGCCTTGCTCGAAATGCAGCACATGCTCGCGACCAAGGCACGTCGCACACTCTCACGCACACACAACACACACTCGGGCCGCGCCCCTGAGGCAAGGACAGGGAGCTCGAGCGTGGCCCTGTGCCTTGGCCTTGGGCGCAGGGTGGCTGCGTGCCTTGGCCTTTGCCGCGGGCGAGCATTTGGCCAAAATGTGAGCACGCGGTCCTCGCCGTTGCTTCGTATTCTTGGACCAAAAACTGAGATCCACACCTATCTTCCACTTCCTTCTCTGGTTTTGCCTGAATCGGACGAATTGGCCTACCTGTTTGCGCACCCGTTCTCTGCCGATAAAATGGCCGTAAAACGAGTTTCGGAGCTCGGAAATCGATTCCATTTTCTCCCGCCACCAACTCCCACCAAACCCGACCACGCCAGCCCAAAATCCTACACCGCCCCCGAAACGCGAAATTTGGCCGCAATCCGTGTGCTATAGCTCACGGATTTTGGCCTTTTCCGGCGGAAAAATGGGCACCGGGCCTCCCGCATTATTTTTGCCATTTCTTCGAGCAGAAAACAGTACTTGCGCCGTGACAAGGCGCCTGGCCCCGTTCTACCACAACCAGACCAATTCGCGGGCACGTTTCGTCCCCTTTTCGCAGCCCCGCATGTTCGGTAAATCGGCCGTAAAACGAGGTTCGGACCTCGTAATTGACTCCCGTCTGTTCCGACGTTCGACTGTCACACGTATCTAATGCATCACCCCAGAATCCCACACTGCCCCGGAAATACGAAAGTTGGCCAAGATCCGTGAGCTACAGCACACAGCCTTGGCCTTGGGCGCGGGGTGGCTGCGTATCTATGCCTCGGCCACGGGGAGGCCGCGTGCCTTGGCCTTGGCCTTCGCTGTGGGGTGGCTGCGTGCCTAGGCCTTGGCCTTGGCGACGGGGTGGCCGCGTGCCTTGGCCTTGGCCCTGGGTGATTTGGCCAAGGCCGCGGGCTGGCTGCATGCCTAGGCCTTTGCCGCGGGCGGGCTGCATGCCTAGGCCTTGGCCGCGGGCTGGCTGGGTGCCATGGCCTTGGCCCTGGGTGCCATGGCCTTGGCCCTGGGTGCCTTGGCCTCGGCCTTGGGTGCCTTGGCCTTGGCCACGGGGCGGCCGCATGCCTTGACCTTGGCATTGGCCGTGGGTTGGCTCCGTGCCTTGCTCGAAATGCCTTGGCCTTGGCCACTGCACGGCCACATGCCTTGGCCTTGGCCACGGGGCGGCCGCGTTCCTTGGCCGCGGGCTGGCTCCGTGCCTTGCTCGAAATGCAGCACATGCTCGCAACCAAGGCACGTCGCACACTCTCACGCACACACAACACACACTCGGGCCGCGCTCCCTAGGCAAGGACAGGGAGCTCGAGCATGGCCCTGTGACTGCGTGCCTTGGCCGCGGGGTGACTGCGTGCCTTGGCCTTGGCCGCGGGCTGGCTGGGTGCCATGGCCTTGGCCACGGGGTGGCCGCGTGCCTTGGCCTTGGCCGCGGGGTGGCCATGTGCCTTGGCCGCGGGCTGGCTCCGTGCCTTGCTCGAAATGCAGCACATGCTCGTGACCAAGGCACGTCGCACACTCTCACGCACACACAACACACACTCGGACCGCGCTCCCTAGGCAAGGACAGGGAGCTCGAGCGTGGCCCTATGCCTTGGCCTTGGGCGCGCGGTGGCTTCGTGCCTTGGCCTTGTCCGCGGGCGAGCATTTGGCCAAAATGTGAGCACACGGTCCTCGCCGTTTCTTCGTATTCTTGGACCAAAAACTGAGATCCACACCTATCTTCCACTTCTTTCTCCAGTGCCTTGGCCCACCCGTTTGGGCACCCGTTCTCTGCCGGTAAAACGGCCGTAAAATGTGTTTCGGATCTCGGAATTGGATTCCGTTTTCTCCCGCCACCGACTCCCTCCAAACCCGACCACGCCAGCCCAAAATCCCATGCTGCCTCCGAAACACGAAATTTGGCCGCAATCCGTGTGCTATAGCTCATGGATTTTGACCTTTTCCGGCGGAAAAATGGGCGCAGGGCCTCCCTCATTATTTTCGGCATTTGTTCCAGCGGAAAACAGTACTTGTGCCATGAGGAGGCGCCGGCCTAGTTCTACCACAACCGGACCAATTCACGGGCATGTTTCGTCCCCTTTTAACACCCCCGCACGTTCGGTAAAACGGCCGTAAAACGGGGTTCAGACCTCAGAATCGACTCCCGTCTTTTCCGACGTTCGACCGCCGTACGTATCTAATGCATCACCCCAAAATCCCGCACCGCCCCGGAAACGCGAAAGTTGGCCAAGGTTCGTGGCTGTGTACCTAGGCCTTGGCCGCGGGGTGGCTGCGTGCCATGGCGTTGGCCCTGGGTGCCTAGGCCTCGGTCACTGGAAGGCCGCATGCCTTGGCCTTGGCCGCGGGGTGGCCACGTGCCTTGGCCTTGGCCTTGCCCGTGGGCTGGCTCCGTGCCTTGCACTAAATGCAGCGCAGGGTCGCGACCATGGCACGTCGCACACTCTCACGCACACACAACACACACGCGGGCTGCGCTCCCGAGGCAAGGACAGGGAGCTCGAGCGTGGCCCTCTGCCTTGGCCTTGGCCGAGGGGTGGCTGCATGCCTTGGCCTTCGCCGCGGGCGAGCATTTGCCGAAAATGTGAGCACACGGTCCTCGCCGTTGCTTCGTATTCTTGGACCAAAAACTGAGATCCACACCTATCTTCCACTTCTTTCTCCAGTTTGGCATGAATCGGACGAGTTGGCCCACCCGTTTGGGCACCCGTTCTCTGCCGGTAAAATGGCCGTAAAATGAGATTCGGAGCTCGGAATTCGATTCCGTTTTCTCCGGCCACGGACTCCCACCAAACCTGACCACGCCAGCCCAAAATCCCACGCCCCCGCTGAAACACGAAATTTGGCCGCAATCCGTGTGCTATAGCTCATGGATTTTGGCCTTTTCCGGCGGAAAAATTGGCGAAGGGCCACCCGCATTATTTTCGCCATTTCTTCGAGGGGAAAACAGTACTTGCGCCGTGAGGAGGCACCCCGCCCAGTTCTACCACAACCGGACCAATTCGCGGGCACGTTTCGTCCAGTTTTCGCACCCCCGCACGTTTGGTAAATCGGCCGTAAAACGGGGTTCGGACCCCGGTATCGACTCCCGTCTTTTCCAACGTTCAACTGTCGCACGTATCTAATGCATTACCCTAACATCCCGCACCGCCCTGGGAACGCGAAAGTTGGCCAAGATCCAGAGCTACAGCACACGGCCTTGGCCTTGGGTGCGGGGTGGCTGAGTACCTAGGCCTTGGCCGCGGGGTGGCTGGGTGCCATGGCCTTGGCCTTGGCGGCGGGGTGGCTGGGTGCCATGCCCTTGACCTTGCCCGCGGGGTGGCTGCGTGCCTTGCTCGAAATACAGCACATGCTCGGTACCAAGGCACGTCGCACACTCTCACGCGACACAACACACGCTCGGGCCGGGCCTCCGAGGCAAGGACAGAGAGCTCGAGCTCGGCCCAGTGCCTTGCCCTTGGCCGCGGGGTAGCTGCGTGCCTTGGCCTTGGCCGCGGGCGAGCATTTGGCCAGAATGTGAGCACACGGTCCTCGCCGTTGCTTTGTATTCTTGGACCAAAAACTGAGATCCACACCTATCTTCCACTTCTTTCTCCGGTTTGGCCAGGATCGGACAAGTTGGCGCACCCATTTGGGCACCCGTTCTCTGCCGGTAAAACGGCCGTAAAATGAGTTTTGAAGCTCGGAATTGGATTCCGTTTTCTCCCGCCACCGACTCCCTCCAAACCCGACCACGCCAGCCCAAAATCCCACGCCGGCCCCGAAACGCAAATTTTGGCCGCAATCGTTGTGCTATAGCTCATGGATTTCGGCCTTTTCCGGCGGAAAAATGGGCGCAGGGCCTCCCGCAATATTTTTGGCATTTGTTCGAGTGGAAAACAGTACTTGCGCCGTGAGGAGGCGCCGAGCACAGTTCTACCACAACCGGACCAATTCGCGGGCACGTTTCGTCCCCTTTTCGCACCCTCGCACGTTCGGTAAATCGGCCGTAAAACGGGGTTCGGACCTCGGTATCGACTCCCGTCTTTTCCGGCGTTCGACTGCCACACGTATCTAATGCATCACCCCAAAATCCCGCACCGCCCCGGAAACGTGATAGTTGGCCAAGATCCGTGAGCTGCAGCACACGGTCTTGGCCTTGGGCGCGGGTTGGCTGTGTACCTAGGCCTTGGCCGCGGGGTGGCTGCGTGCCTTGACCCTGGCCGCGGGGTGGCTGCGTGCCTTGACCTTGGCTGCGGGGTGGCTGCGTGCCTTGGCCTTGGCCGCGGGGTGGCCACGTGCCTTCGCCTTGGCCTTGGCCGCGGGGTGGCCACGTGCCTTCGCCTTGGTCTTGGCCGCGGGCTGGCTCCGTGCCTTGCTCGAAATGCAGCACATGCTCGCGACCAAGGCACGTCGCACACTCTCACGCACACAGAACACAAACTCGGGCCGCGCTCCCGACGCAAGGACAGGGAGCTCGAGCGTGGCCCGTGCCTTCTCCTTGGCCACGGGGTGGCCACGTGCCTTCGCCTTGGCCTTGGCCGCGGGGTGGCCACGTGCCTTCGCCTTCGCCTTGGCCGCAGGCTGGCTCCGTGCCTTGCTCGAAATACAGCACATGCTCGCGACCAAGGCACGTCGCACACTCTCACGCACACACAACACACACTCGGGCCGCGCCCTTTAGGCAAGGATAGGGAGCTCGAGTGTGGCCCTGTGCCTTGGCCTTGGCCGTGGGGTGGCTGCATGCCTTGGCCTTCGCCGCGGGCGAGCATTTGTCCAAAATGTGAGCGCACAGTCCTCGCCGTTGCTTCATATTCTTGGACCAAAAACTGTGATCCACACCTATCTTTCACTTCTTTCTCCGGTTTGGACTGAATCGGACGAGTTGGCGAACCCGTTTGGGCACCCGTTCTCTGCCGGTAAAATGGCCGTAAAACGAATTTCGGAGCTCAGAATTGGATTCCATTTCCTCCCGTGACCGACTCCCACCAACCCCGACCTCGCCAGCCTAAAATCCCACACCGTCCCCAAAACGCGAAATTTGGCCGCAATCCGTGTGCTATAGCGCACGGATTTTGGCCTTTTCCGGCGGAAAAATGGGTGCAGGGCATCCCGCATTGTTTTTTCCATTTCTTCGAGTGGAAAAAAGTACTTGCGCCGTGAGGAGGCTCCCGGCCCCATTCTATCACAACCGGACCAATTTGTGGTCACGTTTCGTCCAGTTTTCGCACCCCCGCACGTTTGGTAAATCGGCCGTAAAACGAGGTTCGGACCTCGGAATCGACTCCCGCCTTTTGCGACGTTCGACTGCCGCACGTATCTAATGCATCGCCCCAAAATCCCGTACCGCCCCAGAAACGCAAAAGTTGGCCAAGATCCGTGAGCTACAGCACACGGTCTTGGCCTTGCGCACGGGGTGGCTGCGTACCTACGCCTTGGCCGCGGGGTGGCTGGGTGCCATGGCCTTGGCGGCGGGCTGGCTCCGTGCCTTGCTCGTAATGCAGCACATGCTCGGCACCAAGGCACGTCGCACACTCTCACGCACACACAACACACACTCGGGCCGCGCCCCTGAGGCAAGTACAGGGAGCTCGAGCGTGGCCCTGTGCCTTGGCCTTGGCCTCGGGGTGGCTGCGTGCATTGGCCTTTGCTGCGGGCGAGCATTTGGCCAAAATGTGAGCACGCGGTCCTCGCCGTTGTTTCGTATTCTTGGACCAAAAGCTGAGATCCACACCTATCTTCCACTTCCTTCTCCGGTTTTGCCTGAATCGGACGAGTTGGCGCACCCGTTTGGGCACCCGTTCTCTGCCGGTAAAATGGCCGTAAAACGAGTTTCGGAGCTCAGAATTGGATTCCATTTTCTCCCGTGACCGACTCCCACCAACCCCGACCACGCTAGCCAAAAATGCCACACCATCCCTGAAACGCGAAATTTGGGCGCAATGCGTGTGCTATAGCTCACGGATTTTGGCCTTTTCCGGCGGAATAATGGGTGCAGGGCCTCCCGCATTGTTTTTGCCATTTCTTCGAGCAGAAAACAGTACTTGCGCCGTGAGGTGGCTCCCGGCCCCGTTCTACCACAACCGGACCAATTCACAGGCACGTTTCGTCCAGTTTTCGCACCCCCGCACGTTTAGTAAATCGGCCGTAAAACGAGGTTCGGGCCTCGGAATCGACTCCCGTCTTTTGCGACGTTCGACTGCCGCACGTATCTAATGCATCACCCCAAAATCCCGTACCGCCCCGGAAATGCGAAAGTTGGCCAAGATCCGTGAGCTACAGCACACAGGCTTGGCCTTGGGCGCGGGGTGGCTGTGTACCTACGCCTTGGCTGCGGGGTGGCTGGGTGTCATGGCCTTGGCCGCGGGCTGGCTGCGTGCCATGGCCTTGGCCCTGGGTGCCTTGGCCGCGGGCTGGCTCCGTGCCTTGCTCGAAATGCAGCACATGCTCGGGACCAAGGCACGTCACACACTCTCACGCACACACAACACACAATCGGGCCGCGCCCCTGAGGCAAGCACAGGGAGCTCGAGCGTGGCCCTGTGCGTTGGCCTTGGCCGCGGGGTGGCTGCGTGCCTTGGCCTTTGCCGCGGGCGACCATTTGGCCAAAATGTGAGCACGCGGTCCTCGCCGTTGTTTCGTATTCTTGGACCAAAAATGGAGATCCACACCTATCTTCCACTTCCTTCTCCGATTTTGCCTGAATCGGACGAGTTGGCCCACCCGTTTGCGCACCCGTTCTCTGCCGATAAAATGGCCGTAAAACGAGTTTCGGAGCTCGGAATTCGATTCCATTTTCGCCCGCCACTAACTCCCACCAAACCCGACCACGCCAGCCCAAAATCCCACACCGCCCGCGGGCTGGCTGGGTGCCATGGCCTTGGCCCTGGGTGCCTTGGCCTCGGCCTTGGGTGCCTAGGCCTTGGCCACGGGGCGGCCGCATGCCTTGACCTTGGCATTGGCCGTGGGTTGGCTCCGTGCCTTGCTCGAAATGCCTTGGCCTTGTCCACTGCACGGCCACATGCCTTGGCCTTGGCCACGGGGCGGCCGCGTTCCTTGGCCGTGGGCTGGCTCCGTGCCTTGCTCGAAATGCAGCACATGCTCGCAACCAAGGCACGGCGCACACTCTCACGCACACACAACACACACTCGGGCCGCGCTCCGTAGGCAAGGACAGGGAGCTCGAGCATGGCCCTGTGACTGCGTGCCTTGGCCGCGGGGTGACTGCGTGCCTTGGCCTTGGCCGCGGGCTGGCTGGGTGCCATGGCCTTGGCCACAGGGCGGCCGCGTGCCTTGGCCTTGGCCGCGGGGTGGCCATGTGCCTTGGCCGCGGGCTGGCTCCGCTCCTTGCTCAAAATGCAGCACATGCTCGCGACCAAGGCACGTCGCACACTCTCACGCACACACAACACACACTCGGGCCGCGCTCCCTAGGCAAGGACAGGGAGCTAGAGCGTGGCCCTATGCCTTGGCCTTGGCCGCGGGGTGGTTTCGTGCCTTGGCCTTGTCCGCGGGCGAGCATTTGGCCAAAATGTGAGCACACGGTCCTCGCCGTTGCTTCGTATTCTTGGACCAAAAACTGAGATCCACACCTATCTTCCACTTCTTTCTCCAGTTTCGCCTAAATCGGACGAGTTGGCCCACCCATTTGGGCACCCGTTCTCTGCCCGTAAAACGGCTGTAAAATGAGTTTCGGATCTCGGAATTGGATTCCGTTTTCTCCCGCCACCGACTCCCTCCAAACCCGACCACGCCAGCCCAAAATCCCATGCCGCCTCCGAAACACGAAATTTGGCCGCAATCCGTGTGCTATAGCTCATGGATTTTGACCTTTTCCGGCGGAAAAATGGGCGCAGGGCCTTCCTCATTATTTTCGGCATTTGTTCCAGCGGAAAACAGTACTTGTGCCATGAGGAGGCGACGGCCTAGTTCTACCACAACCGGACCAATTCGCGGGCATGTTTCGTCCCCTTTTAACACCCCCGCACGTTCGGTAAAACGGCCGTAAAACGGGGTTCAGACCTCAGAATCGACTCCCGTCTTTTCCGACGTTCGACCGCCGAATGTATCTAATGCATCACCCCAAAATCCCGCACCGCCCCGGAAACGCGAAAGTTGGCCAAGGTTCGTGGCTGTGTACCTAGGCCTTCGCCGCGGGGTGGCTGCGTGCCATGGCGTTGGCCCTGGGTGCCTAGGCCTCAGTCACTGGAAGGCCGCATGCCTTGGCCTTGGCCGCGGGGTGGCCACGTGCCTTGGCCTTGGCCTTGCCCGTGGGCTGGCTCCGTGCCTTGCACTAAATGCAGCGCATGGTCGCGACCATGGCACGTCGCACACTCTCACGCACACACAACACACACTCGGGCTGCGCTCCCGAGGCAAGGACAGGGAGCTCGAGCGTGGCCCTCTGCCTTGGCCTTGGCCGAGGGGTGGCTGCATGCCTTGGCCTTCACCGCGGGCGAGCATTTGCCGAAAATGTGAGCACACGGTCCTCGCCGTTGCTTCGTATTCTTGGACCAAAAACTGAGATCCACACCTATCTTCCACTTCTTTCTCCAGTTTGGCATGAATCGGACGAGTTGGCCCACCCGTTTGGGCACCCGTTCTCTGCCGGTAAAATGGCCGTAAAATGAGATTCGGAGCTCGGAATTCGATTCTGTTTTCTCCGCCCACGGACTCCCACCAAACCTGACCACGCCAGCCCAAAATCCCACGCCCCCGCTGAAACACGAAATTTGGCCGCAATCCGTGTGCTATAGCTCATGGATTTTGGCCTTTTCCAGCGGAAAAATTGGCGATGGGCCACCCGCATTATTTTCGCCATTTCTTCGAGGGGAAAACAGTACTTGCGCCGTGGGGAGGCACCCCGCCCAGTTCTACCACAACCGGACCAATTCGCGGGCACGTTTCGTCCAGTTTTCGCACCCCCGCACGTTTGGTAAATCGGCCGTAAAACGGGGTTCGGACCTCGGTATCGACTCTCGTCTTTTCCGACGTTCAACTGTCGGACGTATCTAATGCATTACCCTAAAATCCCGCACCGCCCTGGGAACGCGAAAGTTGGCCAAGATCCAGAGCTACAGCACACGGCCTTGGCCTTGGGTGCGGGGTGGCTGAGTACCTAGGCCTTGGCCGCGGGGTGGCTGGGTGCCATGGCCTTGGCCTTGGCGGCGGGGTGGCTGGGTGCCATGCCCTTGACCTTGCCCGCGGGGTGGCTGCGTGCCTTGCTCGAAATACAGCACATGCTCGGTACCAAGGCACGTCGCACACTCTCACGCGACACAACACACGCTCGGGCCGGGCCTCCGAGGCAAGGACAGAGAGCTCGAGCTCGGCCCAGTGCCTTGCCCTTGGCCGCGGGGTAGCTGCGTGCCTTGGCCTTGGCCGCGGGCGAGCATTTGGCCAGAATGTGAGCACACGGTCCTCGCCGTTGCTTCGTATTCTTGGACCAAAAACTGAGATCCACACCTATCTTCCACTTCTTTCTCCGGTTTGGCCAGGATCGGACAAGTTGGCGCACCCATTTGGGCACCCGTTCTCTGCCGGTAAAACGGCCGTAAAATGAGTTTTGAAGCTCGGAATTGGATTCCGTTTTCTCCCGCCACCGACTCCCTCCAAACCCGACCACGCCAGCCCAAAATCCCACGCCGGCCCCGAAACGCAAATTTTGGCCGCAATCGTTGTGCTATAGCTCATGGATTTCGGCCTTTTCCGGCGGAAAAATGGGCGCAGGGCCTCCCGCAATATTTTCGGCATTTGTTCGAGTGGAAAACAGTACTTGCGCCGTGAGGAGGCGCCGAGCACAGTTCTACCACAACCGGACCAATTCGCGGGCACGTTTCGTCCCCTTTTCGCACCCCCGCACGTTCGGTAAATCGGCCATAAAACGGGGTTCGGACCTCGGTATCGACTCCCGTCTTTTCCGACGTTCGACTGCCACACGTATCTAATGCATCACCCCAAAATACCGCACCGCCCCGGAAACGTGATAGTTGGCCAAGATCCGTGAGCTGCAGCACACGGTCTTGGCCTTGGGCGTGGGTTGGCTGTGTACCTAGGCCTTGGCCGCGGGGTGGCTGCGTGCCTTCACCCTGGCCGCGGGGTGGCTGCGTGCCTTGACCTTGGCTGCGGGGTGGCTGCGTGCCTTGGCCTTGGCCGCGGGGTGGCCACGTGCCTTCGCCTTGGCCTTGGCCGCGGGGTGGCCACGTGCCTTCGCCTTGGTCTTGGCCGCGGACTGGCTCCGTGCCTTGCTCGAAATGCAGCACATGCTCGCGACCAAGGCACGTCGCACACTCTCACGCACACAGAACACAAACTCGGGCCGCGCTCCCGACGCAAGGACAGGGAGCTCGAGCGTGGCCCGTGCCTTCTCCTTGGCCACGGGGTGGCCACGTGCCTTCGCCTTGGCCTTGGCCGCGGGGTGGCCACGTGCCTTCGCCTTCGCCTTGGCCGCAGGCTGGCTCCGTGCCTTGCTCGAAATACAGCACATGCTCGCGACCAAGGCACGTCGCACACTCTCACGCACACACAACACACACTCGGGCCGCGCCCTTTAGGCAAGGACAGGGAGCTCGAGTGTGGCCCTGTGCCTTGGCCTTGGCCGTGGGGTGGCTGCATGCCTTGGCCTTCGCCGCGGGCGAGCATTTGTCCAAAATGTGAACGCACGGTCCTCGCCGTTGCTTCATATTCTTGGACCAAAAATTGAGATCCACACCTATCTTTCACTTCTTTCTCCGGTTTGGACTGAATCGGACGAGTTGGCGAACCCGTTTGGGCACCCGTTCTCTGCCGGTAAAATGGCCGTAAAACGAATTTCGGAGCTCAGAATTGGATTCCATTTTCTCCCGTGACCGACTCCCACCAACCCCGACCTCGCCAGCCTAAAATCCCACACCGTCCCCAAAACGCGAAATTTGGCCGCAATCCGTGTGCTATAGCTCACGGATTTTGGCCTTTTCCGGCGGAAAAATGGGTGCAGGGCATCCCGCATTGTTTTTTCCATTTCTTCGAGTGGAAAAAAGTACTTGCGCCGTGAGGAGCCTCCCGGCCCCATTCTATCACAACCGGACCAATTTGCGGTCACGTTTCGTCCAGTTTTCGCACCCCCGCACGTTTGGTAAATCGGCCGTAAAACGAGGTTCGGACCTCGGAATCGACTCCCGCCTTTTGCGACGTTCGACTGCCGCACGTATCTAATGCATCGCCCCAAAATCCCGTACCGCCCCAGAAACGCAAAAGTTGGCCAAGATCCGTGAGCTACAGCACACGGTCTTGGCCTTGCGCGCGGGGTGGCTGCGTACCTACGCCTTGGCCGCGGGGTGGCTGGGTGCCATGGCCTTGGCAGCGGGCTGGCTCCGTGCCTTGCTCGAAATGCAGCACATGCTCGGCACCAAGGCACGTCGCACACTCTCACGCACACACAACACACACTCGGGCCGCGCCCCTGAGGCAAGTACAGGGAGCTCGAGCGTGGCCCTGTGCCTTGGCCTTGGCCGCGGGGTGGCTGCGTGCATTGGCCTTTGCCGCGGGCGAGCATTTGGCCAAAATGTGAGCACGCGGTCCTCGCCGTTGTTTCGTATTCTTGGACCAAAAGCTGAGATCCACACCTATCTTCCACTTCCTTCTCCGGTTTTGCCTGAATCGGACGAGTTGGCGCACCCGTTTGGGCACCCGTTCTCTGCCGGTAAAATGGCAGTAAAACGAGTTTCGGAGCTCAGAATTGGATTCCATTTTCTCCCGTGACCGACTCCCACCAACCCCGACCACGCTAGCCAAAAATGCCACACCATCCCTGAAACGCGAAATTTGGGCGCAATGCGTGTGCTATAGCTCACGGATTTTGGCCTTTTCCGGCGGAATAATGGGTGCAGGGCCTCCCGCATTGTTTTTGCCATTTCTTCGAGCAGAAAACAGTACTTGCGCCGTGAGGTGGCTCCCGGCCCCGTTCTACCACAACCGGACCAATTCACAGGCACGTTTCGTCCAGTTTTCGCACCCCCGCACGTTTAGTAAATCGGCCGTAAAACGAGGTTCGGGCCTCGGAATCGACTCCCGTCTTTTGCGACGTTCGACTGCCGCACGTATCTAATGCATCACCCCAAAATCCCGTACCGCCCCGGAAATGCGAAAGTTGGCCAAGATCCGTGAGCTACAGCACACAGGCTTGGCCTTGGGCGCGGGGTGGCTGTGTACCTACGCCTTGGCTGTGGGGTGGCTGGGTGTCATGGCCTTGGCCGCGGGCTGGCTGCGTGCCATGGCCTTGGCCGCGGGCTGGCTCCGTGCCTTGCTCGAAATGCAGCACATGCTCGGGACCAAGGCACGTCACACACTCTCACGCACACACAACACACACTCGGGCCGCGCCCCTGAGGCAAGCACAGGGAGCTCGAGCGTGGCCCTGTGCCTTGGCCTTGGCCGCGGGGTGGCTGCGTGCCTTGGCCTTGGCCGCGGGGTGGCTGCGTGCCTTGGCCTTTGCCGCGGGCGACCATTTGGCCAAAATGTGAGCACGCGGTCCTCGCCGTTGTTTCGTATTCTTGGACCAAAAACGGAGATCCACACCTATCTTCCACTTCCTTCTCCGATTTTGCCTGAATCGGACGAGTTGGCCCACCCGTTTGCGCACCCGTTCTCTGCCGATAAAATGGCCGTAAAATGAGTTTCGGAGCTCGGAATTCGATTCCATTTTCGCCCGCCACTAACTCCCACCAAACCCGACCACGCCAGCCCAAAATCCCACACCGCCTCCGAAACGCGAAATTTGGCCGCAATCCGTGTGCTATAGCTCACGGATTTTGGCCTTTTCCGGCTGAAAAATGGGCGCAGGGCCTCCCGCATTATTTTCGCCATTTCTTCGAGCGGAAGACAGTACTTGCGCCGTGACAAGGCGCCCCGGCCCCGTTCTACCACAACCGGACCAAGTCGCGGGCACGTTTCGTCCCCTTTTCGCACCCCCGCACGTTTGGTAAATCGGCCGTAAAACGAGGTTCGGACCTCGGAATCGACTCCCGTCTGTTCCGACGTTCGACTGTCGCACGTATCTAATGCATCACCCCAAAATCCCGCACTGCCCCAGAAATGCGAAAGTTGGCCAAGATCCGTGAGCTACAGCCCACGGCCTTGGCCTTGGGCGCGGGGTGGCTGCGTATCTATGCCTTGGCCCCGGGGTGGCTGCATGCCTTGGCCGCGGGGTGGCTGCGTGCCTAGGCCTTGTCTCTGGGTGCCTTGGCCTTGGCCACGGGCCGGCCACGTGCCTTGGCCTTCGCCCTGGGTGACTTGGCGAAGGCCGCGGGCTGGCTGCATGCCTAGGCCTTTGCCGCGGGCGGGCTGCATGCCTTGGCCTTGGCCGCGGGCTGGCTGGGTGCCATGGCCTTGGCCCTGGATGCCTTTGCCTTGGCCTTGGCCACGAGGTGGCTGCGTGCTTTGGCCACGGGGTGGCTGCGTGCCTTGGCCGCGGGCTGGCTCCGTGCCTTGCTCGAAATGCAGCACAAGCTCGCGACCAAGGCACGTCACGTACTCTCACGCACACACAACACACACTCGGGCCGCGCACCTTAGGCAACGACAGGGAGCTCGAGCGTGGCCCTGTGCCTTGGCCTTGGCCGCGGGGTGGCTGCGTGCCTTGGCCTTTCCCGCGGGCGAGCATTTGGCCAAAATGTGAGCACACGGTCCTTGCCGTTTCTTCGTATTCTTGGCCCAAAAACTGAGATCCACACCAATCTTCCACTTCTTTCTCCAGTTTGGCCTGAATCAGACGAGTTGGCGCACCTGTTTGGGCACCCGTTCTCTGCCGGTAAAATGGCCGTAAAACGAGTTTCGGAGCTGGGAATTGGATTCCGTTTTCTCCCGCCACCGACTCCCACCAAACCCAAACAAGTAGTGACAACAATTACAGGCTTCAATGTTTTGTTGTCACATTTGTACCATGTTTTGTCTGTCAGCAATGCAATAACGGTGAACAGGATAAGCATCCAAAAGAGAACCATGGATGACAACAAAATCAACTCTCTTTCATCTTCATGCTCCTCATATTGAGCAACTTGAGCTGATTCTTCACTATAAATGTAGAAATATAGACCATCTTTTATTTCTTATTTCAGGAGACAAAAGCTAATACTAGCGCTCATGGGAAAGTACAATTGAAGCAGCAGAGCACAATTTCTGTAAGATTGCAACTGAAAAGATCTGGCAGTTAATTTTAAGCAAAACTAAGAAGTGCCAACTAAAGTAACCATATATAGGAGCACTATGACGCCAGCACGACAAGTTTATTAGTTACTCATGTTAACAAGAACCTTTGAAGTGTGCTTCATTTGTGCGGGAATACGCACTGAAGGTCCCTTTTATACTAAGTTAAAAGAAATGGTGCGTTCTAGAGTCATTGGCGCGTGGGGGACCATTTGAAAAGGGTCAAAATCTTCGAAATGCGATAACTTTTTGTTTGGAGGTCCGATTGAGGTGTTTGTTTTTTTAAACTGCATAACTGTTCGAGACGATCGCGGCGGTCAAGTTCGTAGGATCTTGGGGGGCTTTCCCGACCCTTAATTTTGTGTTTCTATTATGTTTTTACACATTTTTTGTAGCATGCATTTTTTAACCCTAACGTTTTTCAACAATAAGACATTTTTATTTGGATTTAACCACAGAAAGCAGCAAATTAAATGTCCAATTGTGAGGTTAAATCGTTAATTATTTGATTTATAATTAATTTGTATCTTAGATCCAAATATAAATTTTATTTGTGAGTTGCATATTGATATTTTAAGTTGTCTCAATGGTAGGCTTGAAAATTTATTTGCATTTTCGACCTCCATGTTAAGGGTTCAAGCTGGAGCTAAAGCTACGAATATTCTCTTCACATATTATTACACTAATTTCCAAAACAACATATCTGAATATTTCACATTTAATTTAAAATGTGCATCGCACACTCTCACGCACACACAACACACACTCGGGCCGCGCTCCCGAGGCAAGGACAGGGAGCTCGAGCGTGGCCCTGTGCCTTCGCCTTGGCTGCGGGGTGGCTGCGTGCCTTGGCCTTGGCCGCGGGCGAGCATTTGGTCAAAATGTGAGCACATGGTCCTTGCCGTTCCTTCGTATTCTTGGACCAAAAACTGAGATCCACACCTATCTTCAACTTCTTTCTCCGGTTTGGCCTGAATCGGAGGAGTTGCCCCACCCGTTTGGGCACCCGTTCTTTGCCGGTAAAATGGCCGTAAAACGAGTTTCGGAGCTTGGAATTGGATTCCGTTTTCTCCCGCCAAACCCGACCACGCCAGCCCAAAATCCCACGCAACCCCCCAAACGCGAAATTTGGCCGCAATCCGTGTGCTATAGCTCATGGATTTTGGCCTTTTCCGGCGGAAAAATGGGCGCAGGGCCTCCCGCATTATTTTCGGCATTTGTTCGAGCGGAAAACAGTACTTACGCCCTGAGGAGGCACCCGGCCCAGTTCTACCACAACCGGACCAACTCGCGGGCACGTTTTGTTCCCTTTTCGCACCCCTGCAGGTTCGGTAAATCAGCCGTAAAATGGCGTTCGGACCTCGGAATCGACTCCCGTCTTTTCCGACGTTCGAATGCCGTACGTATCTAATGCATCACCCCAAAATCCCGCACCGCCCTGGAGACGCGAAAGCTACCCAAGATCCGTGAGCTACAGCACACGGCCTTGGCCTTGGGCGCGGGGTGGCTGCGTACCTAGGCCTTGGCCGTGGGGTGGCTGGGTGCCATGGCCTTGGCCTCGGTCTGGCTGCGTGCCTAGGCCTTGGCCGCAGGCTACCTGCCTGCCTAGGCCTTGGCCGCGGGCTGGCTGCATGGCTAGGCCTTGGCCGCGGGCTGGCTGCATGCCTAGGCCTTGGCCGCGGGCTGGCTGCATGCCTAGGCCTTGGCCGCAGGCTGGCTGAATGCCTAGACCTTGGCAGCGGACTGGCTCCGGGCCTAGGCCTTGGCCGCAGGCTGGCTGGGTGCCATAACCTTGGGCCTGGGTGCCTTGGCCTTGGCCTTGGGGCGGCAGTGTGGCTTGACCTTGGCCTTGGCCACGGGGTAGCGGGGTGGCTTGGCCTTGGCCTTAGCCGCGAGGTCGCTGCATGCCTTGGCCTTCGCCCTGGGTGACTTGGCCTCGGCCGCAGGCTGGCTGCGTGCCTAGGCCTTGGACGAGGGCTGGCTAGGTGCCATGGCCTTGGCCGCAGGCTGGCTGCGTGCCTAGGCCTTGGCCGCGGGCTGGCTGGGTGCCATGGCCTTGGCCCTGGGTGCCTAGGCCTTGGCCATGGGGCGGCTGTGTGGCTTGACCTTGGCCTTGGCCACGGGGTGGCAGGGTGGCTTGGCCTTGGCCTTGGCCGCGAGGTGGCTGCGTGCCTTCGCCTTGGCCCTGGGTGACTTGGCCTCGGCCGCGGGCTGGCTGCGTGCCTAGACCTTGGCCGCGGGATGGCGGCGTGGCTAGGCCTTGGCAGCGGGCTGGCTGGGTGCCATGGCCTTGGCTGCGAGGTGGCTGCGTGCCTTCGCCTTGGCCCTGGGTGACTCGGCCTCGGCCGCGGGCTGGCTGCGTGCCTAGGCCTTGGCCACGGGGCGGCCATGTGCCTTGCACTTGGCCGCGGGGTGGCCACGTGCCTTGGCCCTGGCCTTGGCCACGGGGTGGCTGTGTGGCTTGGCCTTGGCCTTGGCCGCAGGCTGGCTGCATGCCTTGGCCTTGGCCTTGGCCGCGGGGTGGCTGCGTGCCTACGCCTTTCGCCGCTGGCTGGCTGGGTGCCATGGCCGCAGGCTGGCTGGGTGCCATGGCCACGGGCTGGCTGGGTGCCATGGCCTTGGGCCTGGGTGCCTTGGCCTTGGCCTTGGCGCGGCAGTGTGGCTTGACCTTGGCCTTGGCCACGGGGTGGCGGGGTGGCTTGGCCTTGGCCTTGGCCGTGAGGTGGCTGCGTGCCTTGGCCTTGGCCCTGGGTGATTTGGGCTCAGCCGCGGGCTGGCTGCGTGTCTAGACCTTGGCCGCGGGCAGGCTGCGTGCCTAGGCCTTGGACGAGGGCTGGCTGGGTGCCATGGCCTTGGCCGCGGGCTGGCTTCGTGCCATGGCCTTGGCCGCGGGCTGGCTTCGTGCGTACGCCTTGGCCGCGGGCAAGCTGCGTGCCTAGGCCTTGGCCGCGGGCTGGCTGGGTGCCATGGCCTTGGCCGCGGGCCGGCTGGGTGCCATGGCCTTGGGCCTGGGTGCCTTGGCCTTGGGCCTGGGTGCCTTGGCCTTGGCCACGGGGCGGCCGCGTGCCTTGACCTTGGCCGCGGGGTGGCCACGTGCCTTGGCCGCGGGCTGGTTCCATGCCTTGCTCGAAATGCAGCACATGCTCGCGACCAAGGCACGTCACATACTCTCACGCACACACAACACACACTCAGGCTGCGCCCTCGAGTTAAGGACAGTGAGCTTGAGCGTCACGCATTTGGCCAAAATGTGAGCACACAGTCCTCACCGTTGCTTCGTATTCTTGGACCAAAAACTGAGATCCACACCTATCTTCCACTTCTTTCTCCGGTTTTGCCTGAATCGGACGAGTTGGCGCACCCGTTCTCTGCCGGTAAAATGGCCGTAAAACGAGTTTCGGAGCTCGGAATTGGATTCCGTTTTCTCCGGCCACCGACTCCCACCAAACCCGACCACGCCAGACCAAAATCCCACGCCGCCCCTGAAACGCGAAATTTGGCCGCAATCCATTTTCTATAGCTCACGGATTTTGGTCTTTTTCGGCGGAAAAATGGGCGCAGGGCCTCCCGCAATATTTTTTCAATTTCTTCGAGCGGAAAGCAGTACTTGCGCCGGGAGAAGGCGCCCGGCCCCGTTCTACCACAACCAGACCAATTCGCGGGTACGTTTCGTCCCCTTTTCGCACCACCGCACGTTCGGTAAATCGGCCGTAACACGAGGTTCGGACCTCGGAATCGACTCCAATCTTTTCCGACATTCGACTGTCACACGTATCTAATGCATCACCCCAAAATCCTGCACTGCCCCAGCAACGCGAAAGTTGGCCAAGATCCGTGAGCTACAGCACACGACCTTGGCCTTGGGCGCGGGTTGGCTGCGTACCTAGGGCTTGGCCATGGTGTGGCTGCGAGCCTTGCCCTTGGCCACGGGCTGGCTGTGTGGCTAGGCCTTGGCCACGGGGCGGCCGCGTGCCTTGGCGTTGGCCGTGGGCTGGCTCCGTGCCTTCCTCGAAATGCAGCACATGCTCGCGACCAAGGCACGTCGCACACTCTCACACACACACAACACACAATCAGGCCGTGTTCCCGAGGCAAGGACAGGGAGCTCGATCGTGGCCCTGTGCCTTGGCCTTGGCCGCGGGTTGGCTGCGTGCCTTGGCCTTGGCTGCGGGCGAGCATTTGGCAAAAATGTGAGCGCACGGTCCTCGCCGTTGCTTCGTATTCTAGGAGAAAAAACTGAGATCCACACCTATCTTCCACTTCTTTCTCCGGTTTGGCTGGAATCGGACGAGTTGGCACACCCGTTTGTGCACCCGTTCTCTGCCGGTAAAATGGCCGTAAAACGAGTTTCGGAGCTCGGAATTAGATTCCGTTTTCTCCCGCCACCAACTCCCAGAAAACACCACCACGCCAGCACAAAATCCAACATCGCCCCCGAAACGCGAAATTTGGCAACAATCCGTGTGCTATAGCTCACGGATTTTGGCCTTTTCCGGCGGAAAAATTGGCGAAGGGCCACCCGCATTATTTTCGCCATTTCTTCGAGGGGAAAACAGTACTTGCGCTGCGAGGAGGCGCCCGGCCCCGTTCTACCACAACCGGACCAATTCGTGGGCACGTTTCGTCCCCTTTTCGCACCCCCGCACGTTCGGTAAATCGGCCTTTAAACGAGGTTCGGACCTCGGAATAAACTCCCGTCTTTTCCAACATTCGACTGTCGCACGTATCTAATGGATCACCCCAAAATCTCACACCACCCCGGAAAGGCGAAAGTTGGCCAAGATCCGTGAGCTACAGCATATGCCCTTGGCCCTGGGAGCGGGGTGGCTGCGTACCTAGGCCTTAGCCGCAGGGTGGCTTGGTGCCATCGCCTTCGCCTCGGCCGCAGGGTGGCTGAGTGCGTTCTCCTTGGCCGCGGGGTGGCTGCGTGCTTAGGCCTTGGCCGCGGGGTGGCTGGGTGCCATGGCCTTGGCCCTTGGTGCCTAGGCCTCTGACGCGGGGTGGCCACGTGCCTTTGCCTTGGCCGCGGGGTGGCCACGTGCCTTTGCCTTGGCCTTGGCCGCGGGCTGGCTCCGTGCCTTGCTCGAAATGCAGCACATGCGCGCGACCAAGGCATGTCACACACTCTCACGCACACACAACACACACTCGGGCCGCACCCCCGAGGCAAGGACAGGGAGCTCGAGCGTGGCCCTATGCCTTAGCCTTGGCTGCGGGGTGGCTGCGTGCCTTGACCTTGGCCGCGGGCGAGCATTTGGCCAAAATGTGAGCACACGGTTCTCGCCGTTGCTTCGTATTCTTGGACCAAAAACTGAGATCCACACCTATCTTCCACCTCTTTCTCCGGTTTGGCCTGAATCGGACGAGTTAGCGCAGCCGTTTGGGCACCCGTTCTCTGCCGGGAAAATGGCCGTAAAACGAGTTTCGGAGCTCGGAATTCGATTCCGTTTTCTCCCGCCACCGACTCCCACCAAACCCTACTACGCCAGCCCAAAATCCCGCGCCACCCTGAAATGCGAAATTTGGCCGCAATCCGTGTGCTATAGCTCACGGATTTTGGCCTTTTCCGGCGGAAAAATGGGCGCAGGGCCTCCCGCATTATTTTCGCCGTTTGTTCGAGCAGAAAACAGTACTTGCACCGTGAGGAGACCCCGGGCCCAGTTCTACCACAATCGGACCAATTCGCGGGCATGTTTCGTCCCCTCTACGCACCCCTGCACGTTCGGTAAATCGGCCATAAAATGAGGTTCGGACCTCGGAATCGACTCCCGTCTTTTCCGACGTTCGACTGTTGCACGTATCTAATTCATCACCCCAAAATCCAGCACCGCCCCGGAAACGCCAAAGTGGGCCAGGATCCGTGAGCTACTGCACACAGCCTTGGCCTTGGCCGCGGGGTGCTGCGTGCCTTGGGGTGGCGGCGTGCCTTGGCCTTGGCCTCGGCCACGGGGTGGCCGCGTGCCTTGGCCACGGGGTGGCCGCGTGCCTTGGCCACAGGGTGGCCGCGTGCCTTGGCCTTGGCCACGGTGTGGCTGCGTGCCCTGACCTTGGCCGCGGGCTGGCTGCGTGCCTTGGCCTTGGCCACGGTGTGCCCGCGTGCCCTGGCCTTGGCTGCGGGCTGGCTGCGTGCCTTGGCTGCGGGCTGGCTCCGTGACTTGCTCGAAATGCAGCACATGCTTGCAACCAAGGCACGTCGCACACTCTCACGCACACACAACACACACTCGGGCCGCGATCCCGAGGAAAGGATAGGGAGCTCGAGCGTGGCCCTGTGCCTTGGCGTTGGCCGCGGGGTGTCTGAGTGGCTTGGCCTTGGCCGCGGGCGAGCATTTGGCCAAAATGTGAGCACACGGTCCTCGCCGTTTCTTCGTATTCTTGGACCAAAAACTGAGATCCACACCTACCTTCCACTTCTTTCTCCGGTTTTGCCTGAATCGGATGAGTTGTCCCACCCGTTTGGGCACCCGTTCGCTGCCGGTAAAATGGCCGTAAAATGAGTTTCGGAGCTCGGAATGAGATTCCGTTTTCTCCCGCCACTGACTCCCACCAAACCCGACCATGCCAGCCCAAAATCCCATGCGACCCCCGAAACGTGAAATTTGGCCTCAATCCGTGTGCTATAGCTCACGGACTTTGGCCTTTTCCGGCAGAAAAGTGGGCGCAGGGCCGCCCACATTATTTTCGCCATTTCTTCGAGCGGAAAACAGTACTTGCGCCGTGAGGAGGCCCCCGGCCCAGTTGTACCACAATCAGACCAATTCACGGGCACGTTTCGTCCCCTTTTCGCACCCCTGCACGTTCGGTAAATCGGCCGTAAAATGAGGTTCGGACCTCGGAATCGACTCCCGTCTTTTCTGACGTTCGACTGTCGCACGTATCTAATGTATCACCCCAAAATCCAGCACCGCCCCGGAAACGTAAAAGCTGGCCAGGATCCATGACCTACAGCACAAGGCGTTGGCCTTGGCCGCGGGGTGGCTGCGTGCCTAGGCCTTGGCCACGGGGTGGCCGCGTGCTTTGGCCGCGGGCTGGCTCCGTGTCTTGCTCGAAATGCAGCACATGCTCGTAACCAAGGCACATCGCACACTGTCACGCACACACAACACATAGTCGGGCCGCGCTCCCGAGGCAAGGATAGGGAGCTCGAGCGTGGCCCTGTGCCTTGGCCTCGGCCGCGGGGTGGCTGCGTGGCTTGGCCTTGGCCGCGGGCTAGCATTTGGCCAAAATGTGAGCACACGGTCCTCGCCTTTTTTTCGTATTCTTGGACCAAAAACTGAGATCCACACCTACCTTCCACTTCTTTCTCCAGTTTTGCCTGAATCGGACGAGTTGGCCCACCCGTTTGGGCACCCGTTCGCTGCCGGTAAAATCGCCGTCAAAACGAGTTTCGGAGCTCCGAATTGGATTCCATTTTCTCCCGCCACCGACTCCCACCAAACCCCACCACGCCAGCCCAAAATCCCACGCCCCCCCCGAAACGCGAAATTTAGCTCACGGATTTTGGCCTTTCCGGCAGAAAAATGGGCTCAGGGCCTCCCGCATTATTTTCTCCATTTCTTCGAGCGGAAAAAAGTACTTGCACCGTGAGGAGGCCCCCGGCCCAGTTCTACCACAATCGGACGAATTCGCGGGCACGTTTCGTCCGCTGTTCGCACCCCTGCACGTTCGTAAATCGGCCATAAAACGAGGATCGGACCTTGGAATCGACTCCCGTCTTTTCCGACGTTCGACTGTCGCACGTATCTAATGCATCAACCGAAAATCCAGCACCGCCCCGGAAATGCGAAAGTTGGCCAAGATCCGCGAGCCACAGCACACGGCCTTGGCTTTGGCCGCGGGCTGGCTTGGTGCCATGGCCTTGGCCGCGGGCTGGCTCCGTACCTTGCTCGAAATGCAGCACATGCTCACGACCAAGGCACATCGCACACTCTCACGCACATAAAACACACACTCGGGCTGCGATCCCGAGGCAAGGATAGGGAGCTCGAGCGTGGCCCTGTGCCATAGCCTTAGCCACGGGCGAGGATTTTGGCCAAAATGTGAGCACACGGTCCTCGCCGTTGCTTCGTATTCTTGGACCAAAAACTGAGATCCACACCTACCTTCCACTTCTTTCTCCGGTTTTGCCTGAATCGGACGAGTTGGCCCACCCGTTCACTGCCGGTAAAAAGGCCGTAAAACGAGTTTCGGAGCTCGGAATTGGATTCCGCTTTCTCCCGCCACCGACTCCCACCAAACCCGTCAACACCAGCCCAAAATCCCATGCCGCCCCTGAAACGCGAAATTTGGCCACAATCCGTGTGCTATAGCTCACGGATTTTGGCCTTTTCCGACGGAAAAATGGGCGCAGGGCCTCCCGCATTATTTTCGCCATTTCTTCCGGCGGAAAACAATACTTGCGCCATGAGGAGGCCCCCGGCCCAGTTCTACCACAATCGGACCAATTCACGGACACGTTTCATCCCCTTTTCGCTCCCCCGCAGCCTCGGTAAATCGGCCGTAAAAAGAGGTTCGGACCTCGAAATTGACTCCCCTCTTTTCCGACGTTCGACTGTCGCACGTATCTAATGCATCACCCCAAAATCCAGCGCCGCCCCGGAAATGCGAAAGTTGGCCAAGATCCGTGAGCTACAGCACACGGCTTGGCCTTGGCCGCGGGGTGGCTGCGTGCCTAGGCCTTGGCCGCGGGGTAGCTGGGTGCCATGGCCTTGCCCTTGGCCTCGGGGTGGCTGCGTGCCTAGGCCTTGGCCGCGGGGTAGCTGGGTGGCAAGGCCTTGGCCGCGGGCTGCCTCCATGCCGTGCTCAAAATGCAGCACATGCTCGCGACCAAGGCACGTCGCACACTCTCACGCACACACAACACATACTCGGGCCGCGCTCCCGTGGCAAGGATAGGAAGCTCGAGCGTGGCCCTGTGCCATAGCCTTGGCCACGGCCGAGCATTTGGCCAAAATGTGAACACACGGTCCTTGCCGTTGCTTCGTATTCTTGGACCAAAAACTGAGATCCACACCTACCTTCCACTTCTTTTTCCAGTTTTGCCTGAATCGGACGAGTTGGCCCGCCCGTTCGTTGCCGGTAAAATTGCCGTAAAATGAGTTTCGGAGCACGGAATTGGATTCCGTTTTCTCCAGCCACTGAGTCCCACCAAACCCAACCACGCCAGCCCAAAATCCCACGCCGCCCCCAAAATGCAAAATTTGGCCACAATCCGTGTGCTATAGCCCACGGATTCTTGCCTTTTCCGGCGGACAAATGGGTGCAGGGCCTCCCGCATTATTTTCGCCATTTCTTCGAGTGGAAAACAGTACTTGCGCCGTGAGGAGGCCCCCGGCCCAGTTCTACCACAATCGGACCAATTCGCGGGCACGTTTCGTCCCCTTTTCGCACCCCTGCACGTTCGGTAAATTGGCCGTAAAACGAGGTTCGGACCTCGGAATCGACTCCCGTCTTTTCCGACATTCGACTGTCGCACGTATCTAATGCATCACCCTAAAATCCCGCATTGCCCCAGAAACGCGAAAATTGGCCATGATCTGCAAGCGACAGCACAGGGCCTTGGCCTTGGCCGCGGGGTGGCTGGGTGCCATGGCCTCGGCCGTGGGGTGGCTGGGTGCCTTGGCCTTGGCCGCGGACTGGCCGCGGGGTGGACGAAAATAATACGGGAGGCCCTGCGCCCATATTTCCGCCAGAAAAGGCCAAAATCCGTGAGCTATAGCACACGGATTGTGGCCAAATATCGCGTTTCGGGGGAGGCGTGGGATTTTGGGCTGGCGTGGTCGGGTTTGGTGGGAGTCGGTGGCGGGAGAAAATGGAATCCAATTGGGAGCTCTGAAACTCATTTTACGGCCATTTTACTGGCAGCAAACGGGTGCCCAAACGTGTGGGGCAACTCGTCCGATTCAGGCTAAACCGGAGAAAGAAGTGGAAGGTAGCTGTGGATCTCAGTTTTTAGTTCAAGAATACGAAGAAACGGCGGGGACCGTGTGCTCACATTTTGGCCAAATGCTCGCCCGCGGCCAAGGCTATGGTACAAGGCCAAGGCACCCAGCCACCCCGCTGCCAAGGCCATTGCACCCATCCACGGCACCCAGCCACCCGGCGGCCAAGGCCAAGGCCGTGTGCTGTGGCACGTGGATCTTGGCCAACTTTCATGTTTCCGGGGTAGTGCGGGATTTTGGGGTGATGCATTAGATACGTGCGACAGTCGAACATCGGCAAAGAGGGGAGTCGATTTCGAGGTCTGAACCTCATTTTACGGCCAATTTACCGAGGGTGTGGGGGAGCGAAAAGGGATGAAACGTGCCCGCGAATTGGTCCGATTGTGGTAGAACTGCGCTGGGGGCCTCATCATGGCGCAAGTACTGTTTTCCGCTCGAAGAAATGGCGAAAATAATGTGGGAGGCCCTGTGCCCATTTTTCCGCCGGAAAGGCCAAAATCCGTGAGCTATAGCACACGGATTGTGGCCAAATTTCGCGTTTCAGGAAGGCGTGGGATTTTGGGCTGGCGTGGTGGGGTTTGGTGGGAGTCGGTGGAAGGAGAAAACGGAATCCAATTCGGAGCTCCGAAACTCATTTTGACGGCCATTTTACCGGCAGCAAACGGGTGCCCAAACGGGTGGGCCAACTCGTCCGATTCAGGCAAAACCGGAGAAAGAAGTGGAAGGTAGGTGTGGATCTCAGTTTTTGGTCCAAGAATACGAAGAAACGGCGAGGACCATGTGCTCACATTTTGGCCAAATGCCCGCCCGCGGCCAAGGCTATGGCACAGGGCCACGCTCGAGCTCCCTATCCTTGCCTCGGGATCGCAGGCCGAGTTTGTGTTGTGTGTGCGTGAGAGTGTGCGACGTTCCTTGGTCGCGAGCATGTGCTGCATTTCGAGCAAGGCTCGGAGCCAGCCCACGGCCAAGGCACGCAGCCACCCCGTGGTCAAGGCCAAGGCACGCGTCCACCCCGTGGCCAAGGCCAACCCAGCCAAGGTCAAGGCCATGCACACAGCCAGTCCGCGGCCAAGGCCTAGGCACGCAGCCACCCGAAGGCCAAGGCCTAGGCACGCAGCCACCCCGCGGCCAAGGACAAGGCCGTGTGCTGTAGCTCACGGATCTTGGCCAACTTTCGTGTTTCCGGGGAGGTGCGGGATTTTGGGGTGATGCATTAGATATGTGCGACAGTCGAACATCGGAAAAGAGGGGAGTCGATTCCGAAGTCCGAACCCTGTTTTACGGCCGATGTACCGAACGTGCAGGGGTGGGAAAAGGGGACGAAACGTGCCCACGAATTGGTCCGATTGTGGTAGAACTGGGCCGGGGGCCCCCTCATGACGCAAGTACTGTTTTTGGCCCGAAGAAATGGCGAAATTAATGCGGGAGGCCCTGCGCCCATTTTTCCGCCGGAAAAGGCCAAAATCCGTGAGCTATAGCACACGGATTGTGGCCAAATTTCGCGTTTCGGGGGCGGCGTGGGATTTTGAGCGGGCGTGGCCGGGTTTGCTGGGAGTCGGTGGCGGGAGAAAACGGAATCCAATTCCGAGCTCCGAAATTCGTTTTACGGCCATTTTACCGGCAGCGAACGGGTGCCCAAACGGGTGGGCCAACTTGTCCGATTCAGGCAAAACTGGAGAAAGAAGTGGAAGGTAGGTGTGGATCTCAGTTTTTGGTCCAAGAATACGAAGAAACGGCAAGGACCGTGTGCTCACATTTTGGCCAAATGCTCGCCCGCGGCCAAGGCAAAGCCACGGAACCACCCCGCGGCCAAGGCCAAGGCACAGGGCCACGCTCGAGCTCCCTATCCTTGGCTCGGGAGCGCGGCCCCAGTGTAAGTTGTGTGTGCGTGAGAGTGTGCGACCTGCCTTGGTCGCGAGCATGTGCTGCATTTCGAGCAAGGCACGGAGCCAGCCAGCGGCCATGGCCAAGGCCGGGCACGCAGCCACCACGTGGCCTAGGCCAAGGCCAAGGCCGGGGCACGCAGCCACCACGCGGCCAAGGCCAAGGCACACGTCCACCCCGCGGCCATGGCCATGGCACCCAGCCAGCCCGCGGCCAAGGCCATGGCATCCAGAGAGCCCGCGGCCAAGGCCATGGCTGTGTGCTGTGGCTCGCGGATCTTGGCCAGCTTTCTCGTTTCCGGGGCGGTGCGGGATTTTGGGTGATGCTTTAGATACGTGCGACAGTCGAACGCCGGAAAAGAGGGGAGTCGATTTCGAGGTCCGAACCTCGTTTTACAGCCGATTTACCGAGGGTGCGGGGGTCCGAAAAGGGGACCAAATGTTTCCGCGAATTGGTCCGATTGTGGTAGAACTGGGCCGGGGGCCTCCTCACGGCCTAAGTACTGTTTTCCGCTCAAAGAAATGGTGAAAATAATGCGGGAGGCCCTGCGCCCATTTTTCTGGCGGAAAAGGCCAAAATCTGTGAGCTATAGCACACAGATTGTGGCCAAATTTTGCGTTTAGGGGGCGGCGCGGGATTTTGTACTGGCGTGGTCGGGTTTGGTGGGAGTAGGTGGCGGGAGGAAATGGAATCCAATTCCGAGCTCCGAAACTCATTTTACGGCCATTTCACCGGTAGCGAACGGGTGCCCAAACGGGCGGGCCAACTCGTCCGATTCAGGCAAAACTGGAGAAAGAAGTGGAAGGTAGGTGTGGATCTCAGTTTTTAGTCCAAGAATACGAAGAAACGGCGAGGACCGTGGGCTCACATTTTGGCCAAATGCTCGCCCGCGGCCAAGGCCAAGACACGCAGCACCCCGCGGCCAAGGCCAAGGCACAGGGCCACGCTCGAGCTCCCTATCCTTGCCTCGGGAGCGCGGCCCCAGTGTGTGTTGTGTGTGCGTGAGAGTGTGCGACCTGCCTTGGTCACGAGCATGTACTGCATTTCAAGCAAGGCAAGGAGCCAGCCCGCGGCCAAGGCCTAGGCACGCAGCCACCCCGCGGCCAAGGCCAAGGCACAGGGCCACGCTCGAGCTCCCTATCCTTGCCTCGGGAGCGCGGCCCGAGTGTGTGTTGTGTGTGCGTGAGAGTGTGCGACCTGCCTTGGTCGCGAGCATGTGCTGCATTTCGAGCAAGAGACGGAGCCAGCCCGCGGCCAAGGCCTAGGCACGCAGCCACCCCGCGGCCAAGGCCAAGGCACAGGGCCACGCTCGAGCTCCCTATCCTTGGCTCGGGATCACAGCCCGAGTGTGTGTTGCGTGTGTGTGAGAGTCTGCGACGTGCCTTGGTCGTGAGCATGTGCTGCATTTCGAGCAAGGCACGGAGCCAGGCCGCGGGCAAGGCACGCAGCCACCCCGTGGCCAAGGCCAAGGCACGCGTCCACCCCGCACCCAAGGCCAAGGCACCCACCCACCCTGCGGCCAACGCCATGGCACTCAGCCACCACGCGGCCAAGGCCAAGGCCGTGTGCTGTGGCTCGCGGATCTTGGCCAACCTTCGCGTTTCAGGGCCGGTGTGGGATTTTCGGGTGATGCATTAGATACGTGCGACAGTCGAACGTCGGAAAAGACGGGAGTCGATTTCGAGGTCCGAACCTCGTTTTACGGCCGATTTAACGAGGGTGCGGGGGTGCGAAAAGGGGACGAAACGTGCCCGCCATTTGGTCTGATTGTGGTAGACCTGTGCCGGGGGCCTCCTCACGGCGCAAGTACTGTTTTCCGCTCGAAGAAAGAGCAAAAATAATGCAGGAGGCCCTGCGCCCATTTTTCCGCCGGAAAAGGCCAAAATCCGTGAGCTATAGCACACGGACTGTGGCCAAATTTCGCGTTTGGGGGGCGACGTGGGGTTTTGGGCTGGCGTGGTCGGGTTTGGTGGGAGTCGGTGGCGGGAGAAAACGGAATCCAATTCCGAGCTCCGAAACACGTTTTACGGCAATCTTACCGGCAGCGAACGGGTGGGCCAACTCGTTCGATTCAGGCAAAACCGGAGAAAGAAGTGGAAGGTAGGTGTGGATCTCAGTTTTTGGTCCAAGAATACGAAGCAACGGCGAGGACCATGTGCTCACATTTTGGCCAAATGCTCGGCCGCAGCCAAGGCTATGCCGCGCAGCCACCTTGTGGCCATGGCCAAGGCACATGGCCATGCTCGAGCTCCCTATCCTTGCCTCGGGAACGCGGCCCGAGTGTGTGTTGTGTGTGCGTGAGAGTGTGCGACGTGCCTTGGTCGCGAGCATGTGCTGCATTTCGAGAAAGGCACGGAGCTAGCCCGCGGTCAAGGCACGCAGCCACCCCGTGGCCAAGGCCAAGGCCAAGGCATGCAGCCAACCCAAGGCCAAGGCCTAGAGACGCAGCCACCCCGCAGCCAAGGCCAAGGCCGTGTGCTGTAGCTCACGGATCTTGGCCAACTTTCGCGTTTCCACGGCGGTGCGGGATTTTGGGGTGATGCATTAGATATGTGCGACAGTCGAACGTCGGAAAAGACGGGATTCAATTCCGAGGACCGAACCTCGTTTTACGGCCGATTTACCGAAAGTGCAGGGGTGCGAACAGGGGACGAAACATGCCCGCGAATTGGTCCGGTTGTGGTAGAACTGGGCCGGGGGCCTCCTCACGGTGGAAGTACTTTTTTCCGCCCGAAGAAATGGCAAAAACAATGCGGGAGGCCCTGCGCCCATTTTTCCGCCAGAAAAGGCCAAAATCCATGAAGCCAAACAAGTGGGCCAACTCGTCTGATTCAGGCAAAACCGGAGAAAGAAGTGGAAGGTCGGTGTGGATCTCAGTTTTTGGTCCCAGAATATGAAGAAATGGCAAGGACCGTGTGCTCACATTTTGGCCAAATGCTTGCCCGCGGCCAAGGCCAAGCTACGCAGCCACCCCGCGGCCAAGGCCAAGGCACAGGGCCACACTCGAGCTCCCTATCCTTGCCTTAGGAGTGCGGCCCGAGTGTGTGTTGTGTGTTCGTGAGAGTGTGCAACCTGCCTTGGTCGCGAGGATGTGCTGCATATCGAGCAAGGCACGGAGCCAGCCCGCGGCCAAGGCCATGGCACCCAGCCAGCCCGCGGCCAAGGCCAAGGCCAAGGCCGTGTGCTGTAACTCACGGATCATGGCCAACTTTCGCGTTTCCGAGGCGGTGCGGGATTTTGGGGTGATGCATTAGATACGTGCGACAGTCGAACGTCGGAAAAGAGGGGAGTCGATTTCGAGGTCCGAACCTCGTTTTACGGCCGATTTACCGAGGGTGCGGGGGTGCGAAAGGGGGACAAAACGTGCCCGCGAATTGGTCCGATTGTGGTAGAACTGGGCCGGGGGCCTCCTCACGGCGCAAGTACTGTTTTCCGCTCGAAGATATGGGGAAAATAATGTGGGAGGCCAGCGCCCATTTTTCTGCCGAAAAAGGACAAAATCCGTGAGCTATAGCACGCGGATTGTGGCCATTTTACCGGCAGCGAACGGCTGGGCCAACTCGTCTGATTCAGACAAAACTGGTGAAAGAAGTGCAGGGTAGGCGTGGATCTCAGTTTTTGGTCCAAGAATACGAAGCAACGGCGAGGACCGTGTGCTCACATTTTGGCCAAATGCTCCCCCGCGGCCAAGGCTATGGCACAGGGCCACGCTCGAGCTCCCTATCCTTGCCTTGGGATCGCAGCCCGAGTGTGTGTTGTGTGTGCGTATGAGTGTGCGACGTGCCTTGGTCGCGAGCATGTGCTGCATTTCGAGCAAGGCGCGGAACCACCCGCGGCCAAGGCACGGAGCCAGCCCGCGGCCAAGGCACGGAGCCAGCCCGCGGCCAAGGCCAAGGCCGAGGCACGCAGCCACCCCGTGGCCAAGGCCAAGGCACGCGTCCACCCCACGGCCAAGGCCATGGAACCCAGCCAGCCAGCAACCAAGGCCTAGGCACCCAGCCAGCCCGCGGCCAAGGCCTAGGCATGCCGTATGCCGTCAGCCTTGGCCAAGGCACGCAGCCACCCCGAGACCGAGGCCAAAGCCATGGCACCCAGCCACCCCGCGGCCAAGGCCAAGGCACGCGTCCACCCCGCGGCCAAGGCCATGCACCCAGCCAGCCCGCGGCCAAGGCCTAGGCACGCAGCCAGCCCGCGGCCAAGGCCTAGGCACGCAGCCAGCCCGCGGCCAAGGCCAAGGTACGCAGCCACCCCTTGGCCAAGGCACGCAACCACCCCAAGGCCAAGGCCTAGGCGCACAGCCACCCCGCGGCCAAGGCCAAGGCCGTGTGCTGGCGTGGTTGGGTTTGGTGGGAGTCAGTGGCAGGAGAAAACGGAATCCAATTCCGAGCTCCGAAACTCGTTTTACGGCCATTTTTCCGGCAGCAAACGGGTGCCGAAACGGGTGGGCCAACTCGTCCGATTGAGGAAAAACCGGAGAAAGAAGTGGAAGGTAGGTGTGGATCTCAGTTTTTGGTCCAAGAATACGAAGAAACGGCGAGGACCGTGTGCTCACATTTTGCCCAATTGCTCACCCGCGGCCAAGGCCAAGCCACGCAGCCCGCCCGCGTGCAAGGCCAAGGCAAAGGGCCACGCTCGAGTTCCCTATCCTTGCCTCGGGAGCGCAGCCGGAGTGTGTGTTGTGTGTGTGCGAGACTGTGCGACGTGCCTTGGTCGCGAGCATGTGCTGCATTTCGAGCAAGGCACGGAGCCAGCCCACGGCCAAGGCACGCAGCCACCCCGTGGCCAAGGCCAAGGCACACGTCCACCCCGCGGCCAAGGCACGCGTCCACCCCGCGGCCAAGGCACGCGTCCACCCCGCGGCCAAGGCCAAGGCACGCAGCCAGCCCGCGGCCAAGGCCAAGGCATGCAGCCACCCCGTGGCCAAGGCAGGCAGCCACCCCGCGGCCAAGGCCAAGGCCGTGTGCTGTAGCTCACAGATCTTGGCCGACTTTCGTGTTTCCGGGCGTTGCGGGATTTTGGGGTGATGCATTAGATACGTGCGACAGTCGAACGTCGGAAAAGACGGAAGTCGATTCCAAGGTCCAAACATCATTTTACGGCAGATTTACCGAACGTGCAGGGGTGCGAAAATGGGACGAAACGTGCCCGCGATGTGGTCCGATTGTGGTATAACTGGGTGGGCCAACTCATCCGATTCAGGCAAAACCGGAGAAAGAAGTGGAAGGTAGGTGTGGATCTCAGTTTTTGGTCCCAGAATACGAAGAAACGGCGAGGACCGTGTGCTCACATTTTGCCCAAAGGCTCGCCCGCGGCCAAGGCCAAGCCACACAGCCACCCCGCGGCCAAGGCCAAGCCACACAGCCACCCCGCGGCCAAGGCCAAGGCACAGGGCCAACAATACGAAGGAACGGCGAGGACCGTTTGCTCTCATTTTGGCCAAATGCTCGCACGCGGCCAAGGCTATGGCACAGGGCCATGCTCGAGCTCCCTATCCTTGCCTCGGGATCGCAGCCTGAGTGTGTGTTGTGTGCGCGTGAGAGTGTGCGACGTGCCTTGGTCGCGAGCATGTGCTTCATTTCGAGCAACGCACGGAGCCAGCCCACGGCCAAGGCACGCAGCCACCCTGTGGTCAAGGCCAAGGCACGCGTCCACCTCGCGGACAAGGCCAAGGCCATGGCACCCAGCCAGCCCGCGGCCAAGGCCTAGGCACGCAGCCAGCCCGCGGCGAGGGTCAAGGCACGCAGCCACCCCGTGGCCAAGACACGCAGCCACCCGATGGCCAAGGCCTAGGCACGCAGCCACTCCGCGGCCAAGACCAAGGCCGTTTACTGTTGCTCACGGATCTTTGCCAACTTTCGCGTTTCCGGGGCGGTGCGGGATTTTGGGGTGATGCATTAGATACGTGCGACAGTCGAACGTTGGAAAAGATGGGAGTCGATTGATTCCGAGGTCCGAACCTCGGTTTACGGCCGATTTACCGAACGTACAGGGGTGCGAAAAGGGGACGAAACGTGCCTGCGAATTGGTCCGATTGTGGTAGAACTGGGCCTGGGGCCTCCTCACGGCACAAGTACTGTTTTCCGCTCGAAGAAATGGCGAAAATAATGCGGGAGGCCCTGCGGCCATTTTTCCTCCGGAAAAGGCCAAAATCCGTGAGCTATACTACACGGATTGTGGCCAAATTTCGCGTTTCGGGGGCGGCATGGGATTTTTGGCTGGCGTGGTCGGGTTTGGTGGGAGTCGGTGGCGGGACAAAACGGAACCCAATTTCGAGCTCCGAAACTCGTTTTACGGCCATTTTACCGGCAGCGAACGGTTGCCCAAACGCGTGGGCCAACTCGTCCGATTGAGGCAAAACCGGAGAAGGAAGTGGAAGGCAGGTGTGGATCTCAGTTTTTGGTCCAAGAATACGAAGCAATGGCGAGGACCGTGTGCTCACATTTTGGCCAAATGCTCGCCCGCGGCCAAGGCTATGCCACAGGGCCAAGGCACCCAAGGCCAAGGTCATGGCACCCAGCCAGCCCGCGGCCAAGTCCTAGGCACGTAGCCAGCCCACGGCCAAGGCCAAGGCACGCGGCCACCCCATGGCCAAGGCACGCAGCCACCCCAAGGCCAAGGCCTAGGCACGCGGCCACCTCGCGGCCAAGGCCAAGGCCGTGAGCTGTAGCTCACGGATCCTGGCCAACTTTCGCGTTTCTGGGGCGGTGCGAGATTTTGGGGTGATGAATTAGATACGTGCGACAGTCGAACGTCAGCAAAGATGGGAGTCGATTCCGAGGTCCGAACCTCATTTTACAGCCGATTTACCGAACGTGCAGGGGTTCAAAAAGGGGACGAAACGTGCCCGCGAATTGGTCCGATTGTGGTAGAACTGGGCCGGGGCCCTCCTCACGGCGCAAGTACCATTTTCCGCTCGAAGAAATGGCAAAGATAATGCGGTATGCCCTGCACCCATTTTTCCACCGGAAAAGGCCAAAATCCGTGAGCTATAGCACACGGATTGTGGCCAAATTTCGCGTTTCGGGGGTGGCGTGGGATTTTGGGCCGGCGTGGTCGGGTTTGGTGGGAGTCGGTGGCAGGAGAAAACGGAATCCAATTCTGAGATTCCGAAACTCGTTTTACGGCCATTTTACCAGCAGCGAACGGGTGCCCAAACGGGTGGGCCAACTCGTCCGATTGAGGCAAAACCGGAGAAAGAAGTGGAAGGTAGGTGTGGATCTCAGTTTTTGGTCCAAGAATACGAAGAAACGGCAAGGACCGTGTGCTCACATTTTGGCCAAATTCTCCCCCGCGGCCAAGGCCAAGCCACGCAGCCGCCCCGCGGCCAAGGCCAAGGCACAGAGCCACGCACGATCTCCCTATCCTTGCCTCTGGAGCGCGACCCGAGTGTGTGTTGTGTGTAAGTGAGAGTGTGCGACGTGCCTTGGTTGCCAGCATGTGCTGCGTTTCGAGCAAGGCACGGAGCCAGCCCGCTGCCAAGGCCAAGGCACCCAAGGCCATGCACCCAGCCAGCCCGCGGCCAAGCCCTAGGCACGCAGCCAGCCCGCGGCCAAGGCCAAGGCACGCAGGCACCCCGTGCCCAAGGCACGCAGCCACCGCAAGGCCAATCCCTTGGCATGCATCCACCCCGCGGCCAAGGCCAAGGCCGTGTGCTGTAGCTCACGGATCTAGGCCAACTTTCGCGTTTCCGGGGCGGTGCTGGATTTTCGGGTGATGCATTAGATACGTTCGGGATTTTCGGTTGATGCATTAGATAGGTGTGGATCAAAGTTTTTGGTCCAAGAATACGAAGCAACGGCGAGGACCGTGTGCTCACTTTTTGGCCAAATGCTCGCCCGCGACCAAGGCTATGGAACAGGGCCACGCTCGAGCTCCCTATCCTTGCCTCGGGATCGCAGCCCGAGTGTGTGTTGTGTGTGCGTGAGAGTGTGCGACGTGCCTTGGTCGCGAGCATGTGCTGCATTTCTAGCAAGGCACGGAGCCAGCCCGCAGCCAAGGCACGCAGCCACCCCGTGGCCAAAGCCAAGGCACGCAGCCAGCCCGCGGCCAAGGCCAAGGTCATTGCACCCAGCCAGCCCGTGGCCAAGGCCATGGCACCCAGCCACCCCACGGCCAAGGCCAAGGCCATGGCACCCAGCCACCCCGTGGCCAAAAGCAAGGCACGCGTCCACCCCGCGGCCAAGGCCATGGCACCCAGCCAGCCCAAGGCCAAGGCCTAGCAACGCAGCCAGAATGCAGCCAGCCCGCGGCCAAGGCACGGAGCCACCTCATGGCCAAGGCCAAGGCATGCGTCCACCCCGCGGCCAAGGTCAAGGCACCCAAGGCCAAGGCCATGCACCCAGCCAGCCCGCGGCCTAGGCACGCAGCCAGCCCGCGGCCAAGGGCAAGGCCGTGTGCTGTAGCTCACGGATCTTGGCCAACTTTCGCGTTTTTGGGGCGGTGCGGGATTTTGGGGTTTTGGGTTGGCGTGGTCGGGTTTGGTGGGAGTCGGTGGCAGGAGAAAACGGAATCCAATTCTGAGCTCCGAAACTGGTTTTATGGCCATTTTTCCAGTAGCGAATGGGTGCCCAAACGGGTGGGCCAACTCGTCCGATTCAGGCAAAACCGGAGAAAGAAGTGGAAGGTAGGTGTGGATCTCAGTTTTTGGTCCAAGAATACGAAGAAATGGCCAAGGCCGAGGCACGGAGCCAGCCCGTGGCCAAGGCCAAGTCACGCGTCCACCCCGCGTCCAAGGCCATGGCACCCAGCCAGCCCGCGGCCAAGGCCATGGCACCCAGCCAGCCTGCGGCCAAGGCCTAGGCACGTAGCAAGCCCACGGCCAAGGCCTTGGCATGCAGCCACCCCTAGGCCAAGGTCAAGGCCATGGCACACAGCCACCCCGCGGCCAAGGCCAACGCACAGGGCCATGCTCGAGCTCCCTATCCTTGACTCGGGAGCGCGGCCCGAGTGTGTGTTGTGCGTGCGTGAGAGTGTGCGACGTGCCTTGGTTGCGAGCATGTACTGCATTTCGAGCAAGGCACGGAGCCAGCCCGCGGCCAACGCACGCAGGCACCCCGCGGCCAAGGCACGCAGGCACCCTGTGGCCAAGGCCAAGGCACGCGTCCACCCAAGGCCAAGGCCAAGGCACCCAAGGCCTAGGCCATGAACCCAGCCTGCCCGCATCCAAGGCCAAGGCACGCAGCCACCCCGTGGCCAAGGCACGCAGCCACCCCGCAGACAAGGCCAAGGCACGCGTCCACCCCGCGGCCAAGGCCAAGGCACCCAAGGCCTAGGCCATGCACCCAGCCAGCCCGCGTCCAAGGCCAAGGCACGCAGCCACCCCGTGGCCAAGGCACGCAGCCACCCCGTGGCCAAGGCACGCAGCCACCCCGCGGCCAAGGCCAAGGCCGTGTGCTGTAGCTCACGGATCTTGGCCAACTTTCACGTTTTTGGGGCGGTGCGGGATTTTGGGGTTTTGGGTTGGCGTGGTCGGGCTTGGTGGGAGTCGGTGCCAGGAGAAAACGGAATCCAATTTTGAGCTCCGAAACTGGCTTTACGGCCATTTTTCCAGCAATGAACGGGTGCCCAAACGGGTGCGCCAACTCGTCCGATTCAGGCAAAACCGGAGAAAGAAGTGGAAGGTAGGTGTGGATCTCAGTTTTTGGTCCAAGAATACGAAGAAATGGTGAGGACCATGTGCTCACATTTTGGCCAAATGCTCGCCCGCGGCCAAGGCCAAGCCACGCAGCCACCCCGCAGCCAAGGCCAAGGCACAGAGCCACGCTCGAGCTCCCTATCCTTGCCCCGGGTGCGCGGCCCGAGTGTGTGTTGTGTGTGCGTGAGAGTGTGCGACGTGCCTTGGTCGCGAGCATGTGCTGCTTTTCGAGCAAGGCATGGAGCCAGCCCGCGGCCAAGGCACGCAGCCACCCCGTGGCCAAGGCCATGCACCCAGCCAGCCCGCGGCCAAGCCCTCGGCACGCAGCCAGCCCGCGGCCAAGGCCAATGCACGCAGCCACCTCGTGGCCAAGTCCAACACCAAGGCACGCAGCCACCCCAAGGCCAAGGCCTAGGCATGCAGCCACCCCGCGGCCAAGGCGAAGGCAGTGTGCTGCAGCTCTCGGATCTTGGCCAACTTTCGCGTTTCCGGGGCGGTGCGGGATTTTGGGGTGATGCATTAGATACGTGCGACAGTCGATCATCGGAAATGACGGGAGTCGATTCCGAGGTCCGAACCTCATTTTACGGCTGATTTACCGAACGTGCAGGGGTGTGAAAAGGGGACGAAAAGTGCCCGCGAATTGGTCCGATTGTGGTAGAACTGGGCCGGGGGCCTTCTCACGGCGCAAGTACTGTTTTCCGCACGAAGAAATGGCGAAAATAATGCGGGAGGCCTTGCGCCCTTTTTTCCGCCAGAAAAGGCCAAAATCCGTGAGCTATAGCACACGGATTGTGGCCAAATTTCGCGTTTCGGGGGCATCGTGGGGTTTTGGGTTGGCGTGGTCCGGTTTGGTGGGACTCGGTGGCGGGAAAAAATGGAATCCAATTCTGAGCTCCGAAACTCGTTTTACGGCCCTTTTACTGGCAGCGAACGGGTGCCCAAACGCGTGGGCCAACTCGTCCGATTCAGGCAAAACCGGAGAAAGAAGTGGAAGGTAGGTGTGGATCTCAGTTTTTGGTCCAAGAATACGAAGAAATGGCGAGGACCGTGTCCTCACATTTTGGCCAAATGCTCGCCCGCGGCCAAGGCCAAGCCACGCAGCCACCCCGCGGCCAAGACCAAGGGCGTGTGCTGTAGCTCACGAATCTTGGCCAACTTTCGGATTTTCGGGGCGGTGCGGGATTTTGGGGTGATGCATTAGATACGTATGACAGATGAACTTCGGAAAAGAGGGGAGTCGATTTCGAGGTCCGAACCTCATTTTACGGTCGATTTACCGAGGGTACGGGGGTGCGAAAAGGGGACGAAACGTGCCCGCGAATTGGTCCGATTGGGGTAGAACTGGGCCGGGGGCGTCCTCACGGCGCAAGTACTGTTTTCCGCTCGAAGGAATGACGAAAATAATGCGGGAGGCCCTGCGCCCATATTTCCACCGGAAAAGGCCAAACTCCGTGAGCTATAGCACACGGATTGTGGCCAATTTTGCGTTTCGGAGGCGGCGTGGGATTTTGGGCTGACGTGGTCGGGTTTGGTGGGAGTCGGTGGCGGGAGAAAACGGAATCCAATTCCGAGCTCCGCAACGCATTTTACTGCCATTTTACCGGCAGCGAACGGGTGGGCCTACTCGTCCGATTCAGGGAAAACCGGAGAAAGAAGTGGAAGGTAGGCGTGGATCTCAGTTTTTGGTCCAAGAATACGAAGCAACGGCGAGGACTGTGTGCTCACATTTTGGCCAAATGCTTGCCCGCGGCCAAGGCTATGGCACAGGGCCACGCTTGAGCTCCCTATCCTTGCCTCGGGATCGCAGCCCGAGTGTGTGTTGTGTGTGCGTGAGAGTGTGCGATGTGCCTTGGTCACGAGCATGTGCTGCATTTCGAGCAAGGCACGGAGCCCGCCCGCGGCCAAGGCCAAGGCCATGCACCCAGCCAGCATGCGGCCAAAGCCTAGGCACGCAGCCCGCCCGTGGCCAAGGCCAAGGCAAGCAGCCACCCCATGGCCAAGGCACGCAGCCACCCCGCGGCCAAGGGCAAGGCCGTGTGCCCTAGCTCACAGATCTTGGACAACTTTCCCGTTTCCGGGGTGGTGCGGGATTTTGGGGTGATGCATTAGATACGTGCGACAGTCGAACGTCGGAAAAGAGGGGAGTCAATTTCGAGGTCTGAACCTTGTTATACGGCTGATTTACCGAGGGTGCGGGGGTGCGAAACGGGGATGAAACGTGCCAGCGAATTAGTCCGATTGTGGTAGAACTCTGCCGGGGGCCTCCTCACGGTGCAAGTACTGTTTTCCGCTCGAAGAAATGGCAAAAATAATGCGGGAGGCCCTGCGCCCGTTTTTCCACCAGAAAAAGCCAAAATCCGTGAGCTATAGCACACAGATTGTGGCCAAATTTTGCGTTTCGGGGGCGGCGTGGGGTTTTGGGCTGGCGTGGTCGGGTTTGGTGGGAGTCGGTGGCGGGAGAATACTGAATCCAATTCCGAGCTCCAAAACACGTTTTACGGCGATTTTACCAGCAGCGAACATGTGGGTCAACTCGTCCGATTCAGGCAAAACCGGAGAAAGAAGTGGAGGGTAGGTGTGGATCTGAGTTTTTGGTCCAAGAATACGAAGCAACGGCGAGGACCGTGTGCTCACCTTTTGGCCAAATGCTCGCCCGTGGCCAAGGCTATGGAACAGGGGCATGCTCGAGCTCCCTATCCTTGCCTTGGGATTGCAGCCCGAGTGTGTGTTGTGTGTGCGTGAGAGTGTGCGACATGCCTTGGTGGCGAGCATGTGCTGCATTTCGAGCAAGGGACGGAGCCCGCCCGCAGTCAAGGCCAAGGCCATGGCACCCAGCCAGCCTGCGGCCAAGGCCTTGGCACGCAGCCATCCCGCGGCCAAGGCCAAGGCACCCAGCCACCCCGCAGCCAACGCCATGGCACCTAGCCACCCCGCGGCCAAGGCCAAGGCTGTATGGTGTGGCTCGCGGATCTTGGCCAACTTTCGCGTTTCTGGGGCGGTGCGGGATTTTGGGGTCATGCATTAGATACATGCGACAGTCGAACGTCGGAAAAGACCGTAGTGGATTCCGAGGTCCGAACCTCGTTTTACGGCCGATTTACCGAACGTGCAGGGGTGTGAAAAGGGGACGAAACGTGCCCGCGAGTTCGTTCGATTGTGGTAGAACTGGGCCGGGGGCCTCCTCACAGCGCAAGTACTGTTTTCCGCTTGAAGAAATGGCGAAAATAATGAGGGAGGCCCTGCGCCCATTTTTCCACCGGAAAAGGCCAAAATCCGTGAGCTATATAGCACACGGATTGTGGCCAAATTTCGCGTTTCGGGGCGGCATGGGATTTTGGGCTGGCGTGATTGGGTTTGGTGGGAGTCGGTGGCGGGAGAAAACGGAATCAAATTCCGAGCTCCGAAACTCATTTTACGGCCATTTTACCGGCAGCGAACGGGTGGGCCAACTCGTCCGATTCAGGCAAAACCGGAGAAAGAAGTGGAAGGTAGGTGTGGATCTCAGTTTTTGGTCCAAGAATACGAAGAAATGGCGAGGACCGTGTTGTCACGGGCCGCTCAAATCTCCCACAATTGGAGGCTAAAAGTCCAGCCCAAGTTCTAGAATTCTCTACAAGTTGTAAATACCCTAGAACTCTCTAGAAGCCCTTAGATATTTGGGCAAGTGGGCAAGTGGGCAAGTGGGCAAGTTGGCAAGTGGGCAAGTTGGCAACTTGCTAGCTAGTTCTAGAGCCTTCCATCCAACTCTATAACTAGCCTTGCCATTTTGTATACAACACATGACAATTCCAGCACACACAAGCTCTCAAGCTCTCTTGTAATCTCTCTTGTAAATCACTCTTGTGAGTAATAAAGCTTTATAGTTTGGCCACATTGCTCTTTCTTCTCTTTAGCTTTTACATAAGCATTCTTCGCTTAGCTATTCCGAGAAGTGTTCAAGGCTTACTTGGCGACTCGCGTGCTAGAAGTCAACTAAGTGCCGCATGGGTTTGCTGCGCAAATACTCATCCCGTGACAAGTGGTATCAGAGCTGAGTTTTGCACCCACGCAATATAGCTCACAAGCAATGGCCAACCTTCCTAGCACAACACAAGGGGGCGTAGTCGGTGTGGAGTCTCTTGAGACAACTCGTGGCCGCGAGGAGGGACGCGCTCAAGCTAAGTCCCGTGGCAAGTCCAAGGCAACTTCCGTAGACGCCCTGGAGCCTCGCGTCGCCACGCTCGAAACATCTATGTCCGCTGTCCAGGACACCCTCGACACTTTGGAGGTAAGGGTGGAGGGTCTTGAGGGCGAGTATGGTGAGTTCACGGTAGCCACCAAGACCCTCATGCATGACCAAGCCAACTCTCTCCGAGGGGAGTTTCGAGCATTCCATGAGGAGCTGCTGAATTTGCGTAGTTTCGTGCAAAGCGAACTACGAGCAATCCGTACGGAGGTGGATGAAGTCCGTTCGGATTGGGCATGGCACAAGCGCACACTCACGCCCAGCCCGGCTTCGACAAGCACGAGTGATGCGCGTCGCATTGAGGTGCCAAAGCCCGACACTTATGATGGCACACGAAATGCCACTGTCGTGGACAACTTCCTCTTTGGGCTGGAACAATACTTCGATGCCATGGGTGTTCGTGAGGAGGCATCAAAGGTAGGCACCGCGCCCACATTTCTTCGAGGCGCTGCACAGCTATGGTGGCGACGGAAGCATGGTGAGATGGGCAAGGGAATATGCGCCATCAACACTTGGGCTGAGTTCCAACAAGAACTCCGCAAGCACTTTGCTCCAAGCAATGCGGAGAAGGAAGCACGAGCGCGCCTTCGTCGGCTCAAGCAAACAGGTAACGTCCACAATTACATCAATGAATTCACTACCCTCATGCTTGAGATAACCGATATGTCCGACAAGGACTCTCTCTTCTACTTCCAAGATGGCCTCAAGGATTGGGCCAAGACAGAAATTGATAGGCGTGGCGTACAAACTCTTGACGACGCCATCGCCATTACCGATTACTCCGCCCAATCAAAAGACAAGAAGCCTAGCCATGGCAAAGGTGGGGGAGAGGGCCGGAAGGACAAGGGCCAAAACCGGAAGGATTGGGGGCAGAAAAAGCCTCCAAGCGGCAAGAACGGGCAAAGCAAACCGGATGCAAAGCAGCCACCCAAGCCACGAAGCCCATGCTTCATATGCAATGGACCTCATTGGGTACGCGACTGTCCGGAGAAGAAGTCGCTTAATGCCCTAGCCGCACAACTCAAGGGCCAATCTACACCTTCAACGGAGGAGCCCCAACACAACATGGGCTCATGTACATGAGTGCGCACATCAACGGCCACACAGTTCGTGCATTGCTCGACACCGGAGCCACGCACAACTTCATTTCGGAAGAAGAGGCAAAGCGCCTAGATCTCAAGATCACCAAGGAAGGAGGCACCATTAAAGCGGTAAACTCACCCGCCAAGCCAATCGCGGGTACCGCACAAGGGGTGTGTGTAACACTTGGAACGTGGAGCGGAAAGCTCAACTTCTCCGTTGTGCCCATGGATGACTTCAAGATGGTCCTCAGCATGGAATTCTTCGACAAGGTACATGCCTTCCCTCTACCATCTACAAACTCCCTAAGCATCCTCGATGGGAGCAATGCATGTATGGTTCCCGCTGAGCGCTCCAAGACCATGGACAAGACGCTCTCGGCCATGCAATTCAAGAAAGCTTTTGGGAAGGATCCTAGCTTCTTGGTCTCCATTCGGGAGCTGAACTAAGGAGAAGGTCGCTCCAGCCCAACAAGCCAAGTCCCAGCACCTATTGAAGAAGTCCTCAACGAGTTCAAGGACGTTATGCCTCTGAAGCTTCCACAAAGGCTCCCACCTAGACGAGAGGTGGATCATGAGATCGAGCTAGAGCAAGGCGCAAAGCCACCAGCCTTGGCACCTTACCGTATGGCGCCACCGGAGCTCGAGGAGTTGCGGAGACAACTCAAAGACTTGCTGGATTCGGGCTACATCCGCCCATCAAAGGCTCCATTCGGTGCACCTGTGCTCTTCCAAAAGAAGAAAGACGGATCTCTCCGGATGTGCATCGACTATCGGGCGCTCAACAAGATCACCATCAAGAACAAGTATCCAATCCCGTTGATTGCGGACTTGTTCGACCAACTTGGCAAAGCACGGTACTTCACCAAGCTTGACTTGCGGTCCGGGTACTACCAAGTGCGCATCACCAAGGGAGATGAGCCAAAGACGGCATACGTAACCAGGTACGGATCTTTCGAATTCCTTGTTATGCCGTTTGGTCTCACCAATGCACCGGCCACATTTTGCACCCTTATGAACAAAGTCCTCCAACCATTTCTCGACCGCTTCGTCGTTGTGTACTTGGACGACATAGTGGTGTATAGCACCACGCTTGCGGAACATGCACAACACTTACAGCAAGTTCTCCAAGTACTACGAGAGAACGAACTCTACCTCAAGCTGGAGAAATGCTCATTTGCTCAACAAGAGGTGGAGTTCCTCGGTCATAAGATAGCGGACGGGAAGTTGATGATGGAAGATGCAAAGGTGAAGGCCATCCTCGAGTGGCAACCACCCACCAAGGTGCCCGAACTCCGGTCTTTTCTCGGATTGGTGAACTACTACCGTCGCTTCATCAAGGGTTATTCAGCGAGAACAGCACCTTTGACCGACCTACTCAAGAAGAACCGCACATGGCATTGGTCCGAGGAATGCCAACACGCATTTGAAGAGTTGAAGAAGGCAATCTCCGAAGAACCTGTCCTCGCTCTTCCGGACCACACAAAGCCATTTGAAGTGCAAACAGATGCCTCCGACTTCGCCATTGGCGGAGTACTTATGCAAGAAGGCCACCCTATAGCGTTCGAGAGCCGAAAGCTGAACGACACGGAACGCCGCTACACTGTGCAGGAAAAGGAGATGACTGCAATCATTCACTGCCTACGCGTGTGGCGACACTACTTGCTTGGCTCACACTTCGTGATCTTAACAGATAATGTAGCCACAAGCTACTTCCAAACGCAGAAGAAGTTGAGCCCCAAGCAAGCAAGGTGGCAGGACTTCCTTGCAGAATTTGACTACCGGCTCGAGTACAAGCCCGGCAAAGCCAACGTTGTTGCGGATGCTCTCGTAAAGCGGAGTTGGCGACACTAAGTATGAGCCAACCGAAGTCCGACCTTGTTGAACGCATCAAAGAAGGCCTCCAACAAGACCCTCTCGCAAAAGACTTGTTGGGGAAAGTTCTCGAAGGCAAGACAAGGCGATTTTGGCAAGAGGAAGGCATCCTCCTCACCAAAGGAGATCGACTCTTCGTGCCGAGGTGGGGAAATTTGCGGAAAGAGGTAATCAAGGAGTGCCACGACTCGAAGTGGGCTGGCCACCCCGGAATAGAGTGCACAACCGCACTTGTTTAAGCCTCGTACTTTTGGCCGCACATGAGAGAAGACATCGAGGCCTATGTGCGAACTTGCCTTGTGTGCCAACAAGACAAGACGGATCACCAACTTCCGGCAGGATTGTTGGAGCCCCTGCCAATAGCATCAAAGCCATGGGAGCATGTCACCATGGACTTCATCTCGGCCTTGCCGAAATCCGAAGGGTGCGGAAGCATCGTGGTCGTGGTCGACCGCTATAGCAAGTATGCAACATTTATCGCCGCACCAACCGATTGCAAAGCGGATGAAGCTGCTCGCCTTTTCATCAAGCACATTGTGAAGTTATGGGGCGTTCCGAAGAGAATAGTGAGCGATCGAGACCCAAGATTTACCGGCCGCTTTTGGACGGAGCTCTTCAAGATGTTGGGAACCGACCTCAAATTCTCGACAAGCTTCCACCCGCAAACCGATGGCCAAACTGAGCGCATCAACAACCTTCTCGAGATGTATCTAAGGCATTATGTAAGCGCTCACCAGCGAGATTGGGCTAAGTTGCTGGATGTTGCCCAATTCTCATACAATCTTCAACGGAGCGAGGCTACGGGCAAGAGTCCTTTCGAGATCATCATGGGGTTTCAACCTATGACGCCCAATGCCATAGCCTCGACATATGGAGGGAAAAGCCCAGCTGCTCACAAGCTTGCCCGCGAGTGGCACGAGGAAGCGGACATCACGCGAGCATATCTTGACAAGGCCGCACAGAAAATGAAGAAATGGGCTGACTCAAGGAGACGCCACGTTGAGTACAAGGAAGGCGATCAAGTCATGTTGAAGCTCCTACCCCAACAGTTCAAGACTTTGCGGAAAGTGCACAAGGGGTTAGTGAGGCGTTACGAGGGGCCTTTCCAAGTAATCCGACGTGTCGGCAAAGTCTCGTACCAGCTCCAACTTCCACCAAGACTCAAGATCCATCCGGTCTTCCACGTGAGCTTGCTCAAGCCATATCATGGAGATGCGGAAGACCCCAACCGAGGAGAGTCAAGGCGTGCCCCAACCGCGGTTGTCACAGCATATGACAAGGATGTGGAGTACATCCTCGCTGATCGAGTCATTCGAAGGAGGGGCATTCCGGCATACAACGAGTACTTGGTGAAGTGGAAGAACCTCCCCGAAAGCGAAGCAACATGGGAACGTGAGGAAGACCTATGGCAATTCGCGGAACATGTTCAAAGCTACAAGCACGAGAACACGACGAGGACACCGCGAACATAGGTGGGGGAGGATTGTCACGGGCCGCTCAAATCTCCCACAATTGGAGGCTAAAAGTCCAGCCCAAGTTCTAGAATTCTCTACAAGTTGTAAATACCCTAGAACTCTCTAGAAGCCCTTAGATATTTAGGCAAGTGGGCAAGTGGGCAAGTGGGCAAGTTGGCAAGTGGGCAAGTTGGCAACTTGCTAGCTAGTTCTAGAGCCTTCCATCCAACTCTATAAATAGCCTTGCCATTTTGTATACAACACACTACAATTCCAGCACACACAAGCTCTCAAGCTCTCTTGTAATCTCTCTTGTAAATCACTCTTGTGAGTAATAAAGCTTTATAGTTTGGCCACATTGCTCTTTCTTCTCTTTAGCTTTTACATAAGCATTCTTCGCTTAGCTATTCCGAGAAGTGTTCAAGGCTTACTTGGCGACTCGCGTGCTAGAAGTCGACTAAGTGCCGCACGGGTTTGCTGCGCAAATACTCATCCCGTGACAGTGTGCTCACATTTTGGCCAAATGCTCGCCCGCGGCCAAGGCCAAGCCACGCAGCCACCCCGCGGCCAAGGCCAAGGCACAGGGCCACGCTCGAGCTCCATATCCTTGCCTCAAGAGCGCGGCCCGAGTGTGTGTTGTGTGTGCGTGAGAGTGTGCAACCTGCCTTGGTCGTGAGCATGTGCTGCATTTCGTGCAAGGCACGGAGCCAGCCTGCAGCCAAGGCACGCAGCCACCCCGTGGCCAAGGCCAAGGCACGCGTCCACCCCGCGGCCAAGGCCATGGCACCCAGCCAGACCGCGGCCAAGGTCTAGGCACGCAGCCAGCCCGTGGCCAAGGCCTAGGCACGCAGCCAGCCCACGGCCAACGCCTTGGCATGCAGCCACCCCGAGGCCGAGGCCAAGGCCATGGCACCCAGCCACCCCGTGGCCAACGCCAAGGCCGTGTGCTGTGGCTCACAGATCTTGGCCAGCTGTTGTGTTTCCGGGGCGGTGCGGGATTTTTGGGTGATGCATTAGATACGTGCGACATTCGAACGTTGGAAAAGACGGGAGTCGATTCCTAGGTCCGAACCTCGTTTTACGGCCGATTTACCGACGGTGCAGGGGTGCCAAAAGGGGATGAAACGTGCCCGCGAATTGGTCTAATTATGGTAGAACTGGGCTGGGGGCCTCCTCACGGCACAAGTACTGTTTTCCGATCAAAGAAATGGCGAAAATAATGCGGGAGGCCCTGCGCCCATTTTTCCACCGGAAAAGGCCAAAATCCGTGAGCTTAGCACTCGGATTGTGGCCAAATTTCGCATTTCGGGGGCTGCGTGGGATTTTGGGCTGCCGTGGTCGGGTTTGGTGGGAGTCGGTGGCGGGAGCAAACGGAATCCAATTCCGAGCTCCGAAACTTGTTTTACGGCCATTTTACCGACAACGAACGGGTGGGCCAACTCGTCCGACTCAGGCAAAACCGGAGAAAGAAGTGGAAGGTAGGTGTGGATCTCAGTTTTTGGTCCAAGAATATGAAGCAACGGCGAGGACCGTGTTCTCACATTTTGGCCAAATGCTCGCCCGTGGCCAAGGCTATGGTACAGGGCCACGCTCGAGCTCCCTATCCTTGCCTCGGGATCACAGCCCGAGTGTGTGTTGTGCGTGCATGAGAGTGTGCGACGTGACTTGGCCGCAAGCATGTGCTGCATTTCGAGCAAGGCACGCAGCCACCCCGTGGCCAAGGCCATGGCACCCAGTCAGCCCGCGGCCAAGGCCTAGGCACGCAGCCAGCCCATGGCCAAGGACTTGGCACGCAGCGATCCCGAGGCCAAGGCCAAGGCCATGGCACCCGGTCACCCCGCGGCCAAGGCCTAGGCACGCAGCCACCCCACGGCCAAGGCCAAGGCCGTGTGCTCTAGCTCACGGATCTTGGCCAACTTTCGCGTTTCCGGGGCGGTGCGGGATTTTGCAGTGATGCATTACATACGTGCGACAGTTGAACGTCGGAAAAGAGGGGAGTCGATTTCGAGGTCCGAACCTGGTTTTACGGCCGATTTACCGAGGGTGCGGGGGTGCGAAAAGGGGACGAAACGTTCCCGCGAATTGGTCCGATTGTGGTAGAACTGGGCCGGGGGCCTCCTCACGGCGCAAGTACTGTTTTCCGCACAAAGAAATGGTGAAAATAATGCGGGAGGCCCTGCACCCATTTTTCCGCCTGAAACGGCCAAAATCCATGAGCTATATAGCACACGGATTGTGGCCAAATTTCGCGTTTCGGGGGCGGCATGGGATTTTTTGCTGGCGTGGTTGGGTTTGGTGGGAGTCGGTGGCGGGAGAAAACGGAATCCAATTCCGAGCTCCGAAACTCGTTTTACGGCCATCTTACCGGCAGCGAACGGGTGCGCCAACTCGTCCGATTCAGGCAAAACCGGAGAAAGAAGTGGAAGGTAGGTGTGGATCTCAGTTTTTGTTCCAAAAATACGAAGAAACGGCGACGACCGTGTGCTCACATTTTGGCCAAATGCTCGCCCGTGGCCAAGGCTATGGTACAGGGCCACGCTCGAGCTCCCTATCCTTGCCTCGGGATCGTAGCCCGAGTGTGTGTTGTGTGTGCGTGAGAGTGTGCGACGTAACTTGGTCATGAGCATGTGGTGCATTTCGAGCAAGGCACAGAGCCAGCTCGTGGCCAAGGCACGCAGCCACCCCGTGGCCAAGGCCAAGGCACGCGTCCACCCCGCGGCCAAGGCACCCAAGGCCAGGGCCATGCACCCAGCCAGCCCGCGGCCAAGGCCTAGGCACGCAGCCAGCCAGCGGCCAAGTCCAAGGCACGCAGCCACCCCGTGGCCAAGGCCAATGCCAAGGCACGTAGCCACCCCAAGGCCAAGGCCTAGGCACGCAGCCACCCCGGCCAAGGCCAAGGCCGTGTGCTGTAGCTCACAGATCTTGTCCAACTTTCGCGTTTTCGGGACGGTGCGGGATTTTGGGTGATGCATTAGATACGTGCGACAGTCGAACGTCGGAAAAGATGGGAGTCGATTCCGAGGTCCGAACCTCGTTTTACGGCTGATTTACCGAACGTGCAGTGGTGTGAAAAGGGGACGAAACGTGCCCGCGAATTGGTCCGATTTTGGTAGAACTTGGCCGGGGGCCTCCTCACGGCGCAAGTACTGTTTTTCGTTCGAAGAAATGGCAAAAATAATGCGGGAGGCCCTGCGCCCATTTTTCCACCGGAAAAGGCCAAAATGCGTGAACTATAGCACACGGATTGTGGCCAAATTTCGCGTTTTGGGGGCGGCGTGGGATTTTAGGCTGGCCTGGTCGGGTTTGGTGGGAGTCGGTGGCGGGAGAAAACGGAATCCAATTCCAAGCTCCGAAACTCGTTTTACAGCCATTTTACCGACAGCAAACGGGTGGGCCAACTCGTCCGATTCAGGCGAACCCAGAGAAAGAAGTGGAAGGTAGGTGTGGATCTCAGTTTTTGGTCCAAGAATACAAAGAAACGGCAGAGACCTTGTGCTCACATTTTGGCCAAATGCTCGCCCGCGGCCAAGGTCAAGGCACAGGGCCACGCTCGAGCTCCCTATCCTTGCCTCGAAAGCGCGGCCAGAGTGTGTGTTGTGTGGGCGTGACAGTGTGCGACCTGCCTTGGTCACGAGCATGTGCTGCATTTCGAGGAAGGCACGGAGCCAGCCCGCGGCCAAGGCACGCATCCACCCCGTGGCCAAGGCCAAGGCAAGCGTCCACCCAGCGGCCAAGGCCAAGGCACCCAAGGACAAGGCCATGCACCCTGCCAGCCCGCGGCCAAGGCCTAGGCACGCAGCCAGCCCGCGGCCAAGGCCAAGGCACGCAGCCACCCCGCGGCCAAGGCCAAGGCCAAGGCACGCAGCCACCCCAAGGCCAAGTCCTAGGCACACAGCCATCCCGCGGCCAAGGCCAAGGCCGTGTGCTGTGGCTCGCGGATCTTGGCCAACTTTCGGGTTTCTGGGGTGGTACGGGATTTTGGGGTGATGCGTTAGATACGTGCGACAGTTGAACGCCGAAAAAGAAGGGAGTCGATTTCGACGTCCGAACCTCGTTTTACGGCCGATTTACCGAACGTGCGGGGGTGCGAAAAGGGGACGAAACGTGCCCGCGAATTGGTCCGATTGTGGTAGAATTGGGCCGAGGCCTCCTCACGGCGCAACTACTGTTTTCCGCTCAAAGAAATGGCGAAAATAATGCTGGAGGCCCTGCAGGCATTTTTCCGCCGGAAAAGGCCAAAATCCATGAGCTATTGCACACGGATTGTGGCCAAATTTCGCGTTTCGGAGACGGTGTGGGATTTTGGGCTGGCGTGGTTGGGTTTGGTGGGGGTCAGTGGCGGGAGAAAACAGAATCCAATTCCGAGCTCCGAAAATCGTGTTACGGCCATTTTACCGGCAGCGAACGGGTACCCAAACGGGTGGGCCAACTCGTTCGATTCAGGAAAAACCGGAGAAAGAAGTGGAAGGTAGGCGTGAATCTCAGTTTTTGGTCCAAGAATACGAAGAAACGACGAGGACCGTGTGCTCACATTTTGGCCAGATGCATTTCGAGCAAGGCACGGAGCAAGCCCGCGGCAGAGACCAAGGCCGAGGCACGCAACCACCCCGTGGGCAAGGCCAAGGCACGCGTCCACCCCGCGGCCAAGGCCAAGGCCTTGGCACGCAGCCACCCCAAGGCCAAGGCCAAGGCCTAGGAACGCAGCCACCCCGCGGCCAAGGCCAAGGCTGTGTGCTGTAGCTCACAGATCTTGGCCAACTTTCGCGTTTCCGTGGCGGTGCGGGATTTTCGGGTGATGCATTAGATACGTGCGACAGTCGAACGTCCGAAAAGACGGGAGTCGATTTCGAGGTCCGAACCTCATTTTACGGCCGATTTACCGAGGGTACGGGGGTGCGAAAAGGGGACGAAACGTGCCCGCGAATTGGTCCGATTGTGGTAGAACTGGGTCGGGGGACACCTCACGGCGCAAGTACTGTTTTCTGCTCGAAGAAATGGCAAAAATAATGAGGGAGTCCCTGGGACCATTTTTCCACCGGAAAAGGCGAAAATCCGTGAGCTACAGCACACGGATGGTGGCCAAATTTCGTGTTTCGGGGGCGGCGTGGGATTTTGGGCTGGCGTGGTCGGATTTGGTGGGAGTCGGTGGTGGCAGAAAACGAAATCCAATTCCGAGCTTAGAAACTCGTTTTTCGGCCATTTTACCGGCAGCGAACGGGTGGGCCAACTCGTCCGATTCAGGCAAAACCGGAGAAAGAAATGGAAAGTAGGTGTGGATCTCAGTTTTTGGTCCAAGAATACGAAGCAACGGCGAGGACCGTGTGCTCACATTTTGGCCAAATGCTCGCCCGCGGACAAGGCCAAGGCACAGGGCCACACTCGAGCTCCCTATCCTTGCCTCGGGATTGCAGCCAGAGTGTGTGTTGTGTGTGCGTGAGAGTGTGCGACGTGCCTTGGTCGCGAGCATGTGCTGCATTTTGACCAAGGCACGCAGCCAGCCCGTGGCCAAGGCCAAGGCACGCGTGCACCCCGAGGCCAAGGCCAAGGCACGCGTGCAACCCGCGGCCAAGGCCAAGGCACCCAAGGCCAAGGCCATGCACCCAGCCAGCCCGCGGCCAAGGCCAAGGCACGCAGCCACCCCAAGGCCAAGGCATTGGCACGCAGCCACGCCGCAGCCAAGGCCAAGGCCGTGTGCTGTGGCTCGCGGATCTTGGCCAACTTTCGCGTTTCCGTGGCGGTGCGGGATTTTCGGGTGATGCATTAGATACGTGCGACATTCGAACGTTGGAAAAACGGGAGTCTATTCCGAGGTCTGAACCTCGTTTTATGGCCGATTTACCGATCGTGCAGTGGTGCGAAAAGGGGACGAAACATGCCCGCGAATTGGTCTGATTGTGGTAGAACTAGGCCGGGGGCTCCTCACGGCGCAAGTACTGTTTTCTGCTCGAAGAACTGGCGAAAATAATGCGGGAGGCCCTGTGCCCATTTTTCTGCCAGAAAAGGCCAAAATCCGTGAGCGCACACGGATTGTGGCCAAATTTCGCGTTTCGGGGGCGGCCTGGGATTTTGGGCTGGCTTGGTCGTGTGATGTGGGAGTTGGTGGCGGGAGAAAACGGAATCCAATTCCGAGCTCCGAAACTCATTTTACGGCCATTTTACCGGCAGCGAACGGGTGCCCAAACGGGTGGGCCAACTCGTCCGATTGAGGAAAAACCGGAGAAAGAAGTGGAAGGTAGGTGTGGATCTCAGTTTTTGGTCCAAGAATACGAAGAAACGGCGAGGACCGTGTGCTCACATTTTGGCCAAATGCTCGCCCACGGCAAAGGCCAAGCCACGCAGCCAGCCCGCGGCCAAGGCCAAGGCACAGGGCCATGCTCGAGCTCCCTATCCTTGCCTTGGGAGCGCAGCCCGAGTGTGTGTTGTGTGTGCATGAGAGTGTTCGACGTGCCTTGGTCGCGAGCATGTGCTGCATTTCGAGCAGGGCGCGGGGCCAGGCCGCGGCCAAGGCATGCAGCCACCCCGTGGCCAAGGCCAAGGCACGCGTCTACCCCGTGGCCAAGGCCATGGCACCCAGCCAGCCCACGGCCAAGGACTAGGCACGCAGCCAGCCCGTGGCCAAGGCCAAGGCACCCAGCCACCCCATGGCCAAGGCCTAGGCACGCAGGCACCCCGCGGCCAAGGCCAAGGCTGTGCCCTGTAGCTCACGCATCTCGGCCAACTTTCGCGTTTCCGGGGCGGTTTGGGATTTTGGGGTGATACATTAGATACGTGCGGCAGTCGAACGTCGGAAAAGACAGGAGTCGATTCTGAGGTCCGAACCTCATTTTACGGCCGATTTACCGAACGTGCAGGGGTGCGAAAAGGGGACGAAACGTGCCCGCGAATTGGTCCGATTGTGGTAGAACTGGGCTGGGGGCCTCCTCACGGATCAAGTACTGTTTTCCGCTCGAAGAAATGGCGAAAATAATGCGGGAGGCCCTGCGCCCATTTTTCCGCCGGTAAAGGCCAAAATCCTTGAGCTATAGCACACGGATTGTGGCCAAATTTCGCGTTTCGGGGGCGGTGTGCTCGGGTTTTGTGGTAGTCAGTGGCGGGAGAAAACGGAATCCAATTATGAGCTCTAAAACTCATTTTACGGCCATTTTACCGGCAGCGAACGGGTGCCCAAATGGGTGGGCCAACTCGTCCGATTCAGGCAAAACCGGAGAAAGAAGTGGAAGGTAGTTGTGGATCTCAGTTTTTGGTCCAAGAATACGAAGCAATGGCGAGGACCGTGTGCTCACATTTTTCCCAAATGCTCGCCCGCGCCCAAGGCTATTGCACAGGGCCACGCTCGAGCTCCCTATCCTTGCCTCGGGATCGCAGCCCGAGTGTGTGTTGTGTGTGCGTGAGAGTGTTCGACGTGCCTTGGTCGCGAGCATGTTCTGCATTTCGAACAAGGCACGGAGCCAGCCTGCGGCCAAGGCCAGGGCACGCGTCCACCCTGGGGCCAAGGCCAAGGCCATGGCACCCAGCCAGCCCGCGGCCAAGGCCAAGGCACCCAGCCACCCCGCGGCCAAGTCCAAGGCACCCAGCCACCCCGCGGCCAAGGCCAAGGCCGTGAGCTGTGGCTCGCGGATCTTGGCCAACTTTCGCGTTTCAGTGGCAGTGCGTGATTTTCGGGCGATGCATTAGATAAGTGCGACAGTCGAACGTCGGAAAAGACGAGAGCCGATTCCGAGGTCCGAACCTCATTTTACGGCCAATTTACCGAATGCAGCGACCCCGCGGCCAAGGCCAAGGCACGCGTCCACCCCGCGTCCAAGGCCAAGGCAACCAAGGCCAAGGCCATGCACCCAGCCAGCCCGCGGCCAAGGCCTAGGCACGCACCCAGCCCGTGGCCAATGCTTAGGCACGCAGCCAGCCCGTGGCCAAGCGCAAAGCATGCAGCCACCCTGTGGCCAAGGCCAAGGCCAAAGCACGCAGCCACACCAAGGCCAAGGCCTAGGCATGCAGCCACCCCGCGGCACGCGTCTACCACGTGGCCAAGGCCTAGGCAAGCAGCCACCCCGCGGCCAAGGCCAAGGCCGTGTGCTGTAGCTCACGGATCTTGGCCAAATTTCGCGTTTCCGGGGCGGTACGGGATTTTGGGGTGATGCATTAGATACGTGCAACAGTCGAACGTCGGAAAAGACGGGAGTCGATTCCGAGGTCCGAACCTCGTTTTACGGCCGATTTACCGAACGTGCAGGGGTGCGAAAAGGGGACGAAACGTGCCCGCGAATTGGTCCGATTGTGGTAGAACTGGGCTGGGGGCCTCCTCACGGCGCAAGTACTATTTTCCGCTCGAAGAAATGGCGAAATAATGCAGGAGGACCTGCGCCCATTTTATCCGCCGAAAAAGGCCAAAATCCATGAGCTATAGCACACGGATTGTGGCCAAATTTCGCGTTTCGGGGGCGGCGTTGGATTTTGGGCTGCCGTGTTTGGGTTTGGTGGGAGTCCGTGGCGGGAGAAAACGGAATCCAATTCGGAGCTCCGAAACTCGTTTTATGGCCTTTTACCGGCAGCGAACGATTGCCCAAAGGGGTGGGCCAACTCGTTCGATTCAGGCAGAACCGGAGAAAAAAGTGGAAGGTAGGTGTGGATCTCAGTTTTTGGTCCAAGAATACGAAGAAACAGCGAGGACCTTGTGCTCACATTTTGGCCAAATGCTCGCACGCAGCCACCCCGTGGCCAAGGCCAAGGCACGCGTCCACCGCGCGGCCAAGGCCATGGCACCCAGCCAGCCTGCGGCAAAGGCCTAGTCATGCAGCCAGCCCGCGGCCAAGGCCTAGGCACGTAGCCAGCCCGCTGCCAAGGCCTAGGCACGCAGCCACCCCGAGGCCAAGTCCAAGGCCATTGCACCCAGCCACCCCGCGGCCAAGGCCTAGGCACGCAGCCACCCCACGGCCAAGGGCAAGGCCGTGTGCTGTAGGTCACGGATCTTGGCCAACTTTCGCATATCCGGGGCGGCGCGGGATTTTGGGGTGATGCATTAGATACGTACGACAGTCGAACGTCGGAAAAGAGGGGAGGCGATTTCGAGGTCCGAACCTAGTTTTATGGCCGATTTACCGAGGGTCCGGGGGTGCGAAAAGGGGACGAAACATGCCCGCGAATTGGTCCGATTGTGGTAGAACTGGGCCGGGGGCCTCCTCACGGCACAAGTACTGGTTTCCGCTCGAAGAAATGGAGAAAATAATGCGGGAGGCCCTGCGCCCATTTTTCTGAGGGAAAAGGCCAAAATACGTGAACTATAGCACACGGATTGTGGCCAAATTTCGCGTTTCGGGGGCTGCATGGGATTTTGGGCTCTCGTGGTCAGGTTTGGTGGGAGTCAGTGGCGGGAGAAAACGGAATCCAATTCCGAGCTCCGAAACTCGTTTTACGGCCATTTTACTGGCAGTGAACGGGTGCCCAAACGGGTGGGCGAACTCATCCGATTCAGGTAAAACCAGAGAAAGAAGTGGAAGGTAGCTGTGGATCTCAGTTTGTTGGTCCAAGAATACGAGGAAACGGTGAGGACCATGTGCTCACATTTAGGCCAAATGCTCGGCCGCGGCCAAGGCCAAGCCACGCAGCCACCCCGCGGCCAAGGCCAAGGCATAGGGCCACGCTCGAGCTCCCTATCCTTTCCTCAGGAGCGCGGCCCGAGTATGTGTTGTGTGTTCGTGAGAGTGTGCGACGTCCCTTGGTCGCGAGCATGTGCTGCATTTCGAGCAAGTCACGGAGCCAGCCCGCGGCCAAGGCATGCAGCCACCCCGTGGCCAAGGCCAAGGCACGCGTCCACCCCGCGGCCAATGCACGCGTCCACCCCACGGCCAAGGCGAAGGCACCCAAGGCCAAGGTCATGCAACCAGCAAGCACGTGGGCAAGGCCTAGGTACGCAGCCGGCCTGCGGCCAAGACACGCAGCCACCCCGAGGCCAAGGCCAAGGCCATGGCACCCAGTCACCCCGCGGCCATGGCCTAGGCATGAAGCAACCCCGCGGCCATGGCCAAGGCCGTGTGCTGTAGCTCACGAATCTTGGCCAACTTTCGTGTTTCCGGGGTGGTGCGGGATTTTTGGGTGATGCATTAGATACGTGCGACAGTCGAACGTCGGAAAAGACGGGAGTCAATTCCGAGGTCCGAACCTCGTTTTACGGCCGATTTACCGAACCTGCGAGGGTACGAAAAGGGGACGAAACATGCCCGCGAATTGGTCCGATTGTGGTAGAACTAGGCTGGGGGCCTCCTCACGGCGCAAGTACTGTTTTCCGCTCGAAGAAATGGCAAAAATAATGCGGGAGGCCCTGCGCCCATTTTTCCGCCGGAAAAGGCCAAAATCCGTGAGCAATATATAGCACACGGATTGTGGCCAAACTTCGCTTTTCGGGCGCGGCGTGGGATTTTGAGCTGTCGTGGTCAGGTTTGGTGGGAGTCAGTGGCAGGAGAAAACGGAATCCAATTCCGAGCTCCGAAACTCGTTTTACGGCAATTTTATCATCAGCGAACGGGTACCCAAACTGGTCGGCCAACTAGTCCGATTCAGGCAAAACCGGAGAAAGAAGTGGAAGGTAGGTTTGGATCTCAGTTTTTGGTCCAAGAATACGAAGAAATGGCGAGGACCGTGTGCTCAAATTTTGGCCAAATGCTCGCCCGCGGCCAAGGCCAAGCCACGCAGCCACCCCGCGGCCAAGGCCAATTCACAGGGCCACGCTCGAGCTCCCTACCCTTGCCTTGGGAGTGCGGGCCGAGTGTGTGTTGTGTGTGCCTGCGAGTGTGCGATCTGCTTGGTCGCGAGCATGTGCTGCATTTCGAGCAAGGGACGGAGCCAGCCCGCGGCCAAGGCCAAGGCATGCGTCCACCCCGTGGCCAAGGCCATGCACCCAGCCAGCCCACGGCCAAGGCCATGGCATCCAGCCAGCCCGCGGCCAAAGCCTAGGCACGCAGCCAGCCCGCGGCCAAGGCCTAGGCACACAGCCAGCCCGCAGCCAAGGCCTTGGCTCGCAGCCACCCCGAGGCCAAGGCCAAGGCCATGGCACCCAGGCACCCCGCGGCCAAGGCCTAGGCACGCAGCCACCCTACGGCAAAGGCCAAGGCCGTGTGCTGTTGCTCACGGATCTTGGCCAACTTTCGTGTTTCCGGGGCGGTGCGGGATTTTGGGCTGGCGTGGTCGGGTTTGCCCTTGGCTATAGCACACGGATTGTGCCCAAATTTCATGTTTTGGGGGGGCGGCGTTGGAGTTTGGTCTGGCGTGGTCGGGTTTGGTGGGAGTCAGTGGCGGGAGAAACGGAATCCAATTCCGAGCTCCGAAACTCGTTTTATGGCCATTTTACCGGCAGCGAACGGGTGCCCAAACGGGTGGGCCAACTCGTCCGATTCAGGCAAAACCGGAGAGAGAAGTGGAAGGTAGGTGTGGAGCTCAGTTTTTGGTCCAAGAATACGAAGCAACGGCGAGGACCGTGTGCTCACATTTGGGCCAAATGCTCGCCCGCGGCCAAGGCCAAGGCACAAGGCCACGCTCGAGCTCCCTATCCTTGCCTTTGGATCGCAGCCCGAGTGTGTGTTGTTTGTGCGTGAGAGTGTGCGACGTGCGTTGGTCGCGAGCATGTGCTGCATTTTGAGCAAGGCACGGAGCCAGCCCGCGGCCAAGGGACGCAGCCACCCCGTGGCCAAGGCCAAGGCACGCGTCCACCCCGCGGCAACCGCCAAGGCACCCAAGGCCAAGGCCATGGTCCCAACCAGCCCGCGGCCAAGGCCTAGGCACGCACCTAGCCCGCGGCCAAGGTCTAGGCACGCAGCCACCCTGTGGCCAAGGCACGCAGCCACCCCAGGGCCAAGGCCTAGGCATGCATCCACCCCAAGGCCAAGGCCTAGGCACGCATCCACCACAAGGCCAAGGCCTAGGCACGCAGCCAACCCGTGGCCAAGGCCAAGGCCGTGTGCTGTAGCTCACGGATCCTAGCCAACTTTCGCATTTCCGGGGCGGTGCGGGATTTTGGGGTGATGCATTAGATACGTGCGACAGTCGAATGTTGAAAAAGAAGGTAATCGATTCTGAGGTCCGAACCTCGCTTTACGGCCGATTTACCGAACGTGCAGGGGTGCAAAAAGGGGACAAAAGGTGCCCGCGAGTTGGTCCGATTTTGGTAGAACTGGGCTGGGGGCCTCGTCACGGCACAAGTACTATTTTCCGCTCGAAGAAATGGCAAAAATAATGCGGAAGGCCCAGCGCCTATTTTTCCGCCGGAAAAGGCCAAAAATCCGTGAGCTATAGCACACGGATTGTGGCCAAATTTGGCGTTTCAGGGGCGGCGTGGGATTTTTGGCTGGCGTGGTCGGGTTTGGTGGGAGTCAATGGCGGGAGAAAACGGAATCAAATTCTGAGCTCCGAAAATCGTTTTCCGGCCATTTTAGCGGCAGCGAACGGGTGCCCAAACGGGTGGGCGAACTCGGCCGATTCAGGCAAAACCGGAGAAAGAAGTGGAAGGTAGGTGTGGATCTCAGTTTTTGATCCAACAATACGAAGAAACGGCGAGGACCGTGTGCTCACATTTTGGCCAAATGCTCGCCCGCGGCCAAGGCCAAGCCACGCAGCCACCCCGCGGCCAAGGCCAAGGCACAGGGCCACGCTCGAGCACCCTATCCTTGCCTCGGGAGCGCGGCCTGAGTGTGTGTTATGTGTGCGTGAGAGTGTGCAACGTGCCTTGGTCGCGAGCATTTGCTGCATTTTGAGCAAGGCACGGAGCCAGCCCGCGGCCAAAGCACGTAGCCACCCCGCGGCCAAGGCCAAGGCACGCGTCCACCCCGCGGCCAAGGCCAATGCACCCTAGGCGAAGGCTATGTACCCAGCCAGCCCGCGGCCAAGGCTTTGGTATGCAGCCAACCCGAGGTCGAGCCCAAGGCCATGGCACCCAGCCACCCCGCGGCCAAGGCCAAGGCACAGGGCCACGCTCGAGCTCGCTATCCTTTCCTCTGGAGTGCGGCCCCAATATGTGTTGTGTGTGTGTGAGAGTGTGCGACCTGCCTTGGTCGCGAGCATGTGTTGCATTTCGAGCAAGGCACAGAGCTAGGCCGCGCCCGAGGCACGCAGCCACCCCGTGGCCAAGGCCAAGGCATGCGTCCACCCCGCGGCCAAGGCCATGGCACCCAGGCAGCCCGCGGCCAGGGTCTAGCCATGCAGTCGGCCCGCGACCAAGGCCTTGGCACGCAGTCACCCCAAGGCCAAGGCCTAGGCCATGGCACCCAGCCACTGCGCGGCCAAGGCCTAGGCACGCAGCCAGCCCATGAAATAGGCCTTGGCACACAGTCACCCCGAGGCCAAGGCCAAGGCCAAGCCCATGGCACCCAGCCACCCCGCGGCCAAGGCCAAGGCACGCAGCCACCCCGCAGCCAAGGCCAAGGCCGTGTGCTGTAGCTCACCGATCTTGGCCAACTTTCGCGTTTCTGGGGCGGTGCGGGATTTTGGGGTGATGCATTAGATACGTGCGACAGTCGAACGTCGGAAAAGAGGGGAGTCGATTTCGAGGTCCGAACGTCGTTTTACGGCCAATTTACCGAGGGTGTGGGGGTTTGAAAAGGGGACGAAATGTGCCCGCGAATTGGTCCGACTGTGGTAGCACTGGGCTGGGGGCCTCCTCACGGCGCAAGTACTGTTTTCCGCTCGAAGAAATGGTGAAAATAATGCGGGAGGCCCTGCACCCATTTTTGCACTGGAAAAGGGCAAAATCCGTGAGCTATAGCACACGGATTGTGGCCAAATTTCGCGTTTCGGGGGCGGCATGGAATTTTCGGCCGGCGTGGTCGGGTTTGGTGCGAGTCGGTGGCGGGAGAAAATGGAATCCAATTCCGAGCTCCGAAACTCGCTTTACGGCCATTTTACCGGCAGCGAACGGGTGGGCCAACTCGTCCGATCCAAGCAAAACCGGAGAAAGAAGTGGAAGGTAGGTGTGGATCTCAGATTTTGGTCCAAGAATACGAAGCAACGGCGAGGACAGTGTGCTCACATTTTCGCCAAATGCTCGCCCGTGGCCGAGGCTATGGCACAGGGCCACGCTTGAGCTACCTATCCTTGCCTCGGGATCAAAGCCTGAGTGTGTGTTGTGAGTGCGTGAGAGTGTATGACGTGCCTTGGTCGCGAGTATGTGCTGCATTTCTAGCAAGGCATGGAGCCAGCCCACGGGCAAGGCACGCAGCCACCCCGTGGCCAAGGCCAAGGCCCGCGTCCACCCCGCGGCCAAGGCCAAGGCACCCAAGGTCAAGGCCATGGCACCCGGCCAGCCCGCGGCCAAGGCGAAGGCACCCAGCCACCCAGGGCCAAGGCCATGGCACCCAGCCACCCCGCGGCCAAGGGCAAGGCCGTGTCTTTGTGGCTCACAGATCTTGGCCAACTTTCGCATTTCGGGCGGTGCGAGATTTTGGGGTGATGCATTAGATTCGTGCGACAGTCGAACATCGGAAAAGAGGGGATCGATTCCGAGGTCCGAATCTCGTTTTACGACCGATTTACTGAACGTGCGGGGTTGCGAAAAGGGGACGAAACATGCCTGCGAATTGGTCCGATTGTGGTAGAACTGGGCCGGGGGCCTCCTCAGGGTGCAAGTACTGCTTTCCGCTCGACGAAATTTCGAAAATAATGCGGGAGGCCCTGCGCCCATTTTTGTGCCGGAAAAGGGCAAAATCCGTGAGCTATAGCACACGGATTGTGACCAAACTTCGCGTTTCAGGGGCGGCGTGCGATTTTGGGCTGGCGTGGTCGGGTTTGCTGCAAGTCAGTGGCGGGAGAAAATGGAATCCAATTCCGAGTTCCGAAACCCGTTTTACGGCCATTTTAGAGGCAGCGAACGGGTGGGCCAACTCGTCCGATTCAGGCAAAACCGGAGAAAGAAGTGGAAGGTAGGTGTGGATCTCAGTTTTTGGTCCTAGAATACGAAGAAACGGCGAGGACCGTGTGCTCACATTTTGGCCAAATGCTTGGCCGCGGCCAAGGCCAAGCCACGCAGCCACCCCACGGCCAAGGTCAAAGGCACAGGGCCACGCTCAGTGGCGGGAGAAAACAGAATCCAATTCCGAGCTTTGAAACTCGTTTTACGGCCATTTTACCGTCCGCGAACGGGTACCCAAACGGGTGGGCCAACTCGTCCGATTCAGGCAAAATTGGAGAAAGAAGGGGAAGGTAGGTGTGGATCTCAGCTTTTGGTCCAAGAATATGATGTAACGGCGAGGATCGTGTGCTCACATTTTAGCCAAATGCTCGTCCGCCGCCCAGGCTATGGCACAGGGCCACGCTCGAGCTCCCTATCCTTGTCTCGATATCGCAGCCCAAGTGTGTGTTGTGTGTGCGTGAGAGTGTGCGACGTGCCTTGGTCACGAGCATGTGCTTCATTTCGAGTAACGCATGGAGCCAGCCCGCGGCCAAGGTACGCAGCCACCCCGTGGCCAAGGCCAAGGCACGCGTCAACGCTGCGGCCAAGGCCAAGGCCATGGCACCCAGCCAGCCCGTGGCCAAGGCCTAGGCACGCAGCCAGTCCGCGGCCAAGGAGTAGGCATGCAGCCAGCCCACGGCCAAGGCCTAGGCACGCAGCCAGCCCGCGGCCAAGGCCATTGCACCCAGCCACCCCGCAGCCAAGGCCAAGGCGGTGTGCTGTGGCTCGCGGATCTTGGCCAACTTTCGCGTTTCCGGTGCGGTGCGGGATTTTGGGGTGATGCATTAGATACGTGCGACAGTCGAACATCGGAAAATACGGGAGTCGATTCCGAGGTCCGAACCTCGTTTTACGGCCGATTTACGAGCGTGCAGGGGGTGCGAAAAGGGGACCTAAAGCGTGCCCGAGAATTGGTCTGATTGTGGTAGAACTGGGCCGGGGGCCTCCTCACGGCGCAAGTACAGTTTTCCGCTCGAAGAAATGGTGAAAATAATGCGGGAGGCCCTGCACCCATTTTTCCGCTGGAAAAGGACAAAATCCGTGAGCTATAGCACACGGATTGTGGCCAAATTCTGCCTTTCGGGGGCAGCGTGGGATTTTGGGCTGCCGTGATCGGGTTTGGTGGGATTCAGTGGCCGGAGAAAACGGAATCCAATTCCGAACTCCAAAACTCGTTTTACGGCCATTTTACCGTCAGCGAACGGGTACCCAAGCGGGTGGGCCAACTCATCCGATTCAGACAAAACCGGAGAAAGAAGTGGAAGGTAGGTGTGGATCTCAGTTTTTGGTCCAAGAATACGATGAAACGGCGAGGACCGTGTGCTCACATTTTGGCCAATTGCTCGCCCGCGGCCAACCAAGGCCAAGGCAGAGGGCCACACTCGAGCTCCCCATCCTTGCCTCGGGAGCGCGGCCCGAGTGTGTGTTGTGTGTGCGTGAGAGTGTGCGACGTGCCTTGGTCGCGAGCATGTGCTGCATTTCGAGCAAGGCACGGCGCCAGCCCGTGGCCAAGGCACGCAGCCACCCCGTGCCAAGGCTAAGGCACGCGTCCACCCCGTGGCCAAGGCCAAGGCACCCAAGCCCAAGGCCATGCACCCAGCCAGCCCGTGGCCAAGGCCTAGGCACGCAGCCACCCCGTGGCCAAGGCCAAGGCACGCAGCCATCCCAACGCCAAGGCCTAGGCACGCAGCCACCCCGCGGCCAAGGCCAAGGCCGTGTGCTGTAGCTCACGGATCTTGGTAAACTTTCGCGTTTCTTGGGCGGTGCGGGATTTTGGGGTGATGCATTAGATACGTGCGACAGTCAAACATTGGAAAAGACGGGAGTTGATTCCGAGGTCCGAACCTCATTTTACGGCCGATTTACCGAACGTGCAGAGGTGCGAAAAAGGGGACGAAACGTGCCCGCGAATTGGTCCGATTGTGGTAGAACTGGGACGGGGGCCTCCTCACGGCGCATATACTATTTTCCGCTTGAAGAAATGGTGAAAATAATGCTGGTGGCCCAGCGCCCATTTTTCCGTTGGAAAAGTAAAAAAATCCGTGAGCTATAGCACACGGATTGTGGCCAAATTTCGCGTTCCGGAGGCGGCGTGGGATTTTGGGCTGGCGTGGTCGGGTTTGGTGGGTGTCAGTGGCGGGACAAAACGGAATCCAATTCCGAGCTCCGAAACTCGTTTTACGGCAATTTTACCATCAGCGAACGGGTACCCAAACTGGTCGGCCAACTAGTCCGATTCAGGCAAAACCGGAGAAAGAAGTGGAAGGTAGGTTTGGATCTCAGTTTTTGGTCCAAGAATACGAAGAAATGGCGAGGACCGTGTGCTCAAATTTTGGCCAAATGCTCGCCCGCGTCCAAGGCCAAGCCACGCAGCCACCCCGCGGCCAAGGCCAATTCACAGGGCCACGCTCGAGCTCCCTACCCTTGCGTTGGGAGTGCGGGCCGAGTGTGTGTTGTGTGTGCCTGCGAGTGTGCGATCTGCTTGGTCGCGAGCATGTGCTGCATTTCGAGAAAGGCACGCAGCCACCCCGCGGCCAAGGCCAAGGCACGTGTCCACCCCGCGGCCAAGGCCAAGGCACGTGTCCACCCCGCGGCCAAGGCCATGGCACCCAGCCTGCCTGCGGCCAAGGCCATGGCACCCAGCCAGCCCGCGGCCAAGGCCTAGGCACGCAGCAAGCCCGCGGCCAAGGCCTTGGCACACAGCCACCCCGAGGCCAAGGTCAAGGCCATGGCACACAGCCACCCCGCGGCCAAGGCTATGGTACAGGGCCACGCTCAAGCTCCCTATCCTTACCTCGGGATCGCAGCCCGAGTGTGTGTTGTGCGTGCGTGAGAGTGTGCAACGTAACTTGGTCGCGAGCATGTGGTGCATTTCGAGGAAGGCACGGAGCCAGCCCGCGGCCAACGCATGCAGCCACCCCGTGGCCAAGGCACGCATCCACCCCGCGGCCAAGGCCAAGGCCATGCACCCAGCCAGCCTGCAGCCAAGGCCAAGGCACCCAAGGCCAAGGCCATGCACCCAGCCAGCCTGCAGCCAAGGCCAAGGCACGCAGCCACCTTATGGCCATGGCCTAGGCACGCAGCCACCCCGCGGCCAAGGCCTAGGCACGCAGCCACCCCGCGGCCAAGGCCAAGGCCATGTGCTGTAGCTCACGGATCTTGGCCAACTTTCGCGTTTCCGGGGCGGTGCAGGATTTTGTGGTGATGCATTAGATGCGTGCGACAGTCGAACGTCGGAAAAGACGGGAGTCGATTCCGAGATCCGAACCTCATTTTACGGCCGATTTACCGAGGGTGCGGGGGTGCGAAAAGGGCACGAAACATGCCCGCGAATTAGTCCGATTCTTGTAGAACTGGGCCGGGGGCCTCCTCACAGAGCAAGTACTGTTTTCCACACGAAGAAAAGGCGAAAATAATGCGGGAGGCCCTGCGCCAATATTTCCGCCGGAAAAGGCCAAAATCCGTGAGCTATAGCACACGGATTGTGGCCAAATTTCGCGTTTCAGGTGCGGCGTGGGATTTTGTGCTGGCGTGGTCAGTTTTGGTGGGAGTCAGTGGCGGGAGAAAACAGAATCCAATTCCGAGTTCCGAAACTCATTTTACGGCCATTTTACCGGCAGCGAATGGGTGGGCCAACTCATCCGATTCTGGCAAAACCGGAGAAAGAAGTGGAAGGTAGGTGTGGATCTCAGTTTTTGGTCCAAGAATATGAAGCAACGGCGAGGACTGTGTTCTCACATTCTGGCCAAATGCTCGCCCGCGGCCAAGGCTATGGCACAAGGCCACGCTCGAGCTCCCTATCATTGCCTCGGGATCGCAGCCTGAGTGTGTGTTGTGTGTTCGTGAGAGTGTGCGACGTGCCTTGGTCGCGAGCATGTGTTGCATTTCGAGCATGGCACGGAGCCAGCTCGCGGCCAAGGCACACAGCCACACCGTGGCCAAGGCCAAGGCATGTGTCCACCCCGCGGCCAAGGCCAAGGCCATGCACCCAGCCAGCACACGGCCAAGGCCTAGACACGCAGCCAGCCCGCGGCCAAGGCCAAGGCACGCAGCCACCCGGTGGCCAAGGCCAAGGCACGCAGCCACCCGGTGGCCAAGGCCAAGGAAAAGGCACGCAGCCACCCCAAGGCCAAGGCCTAGGCACGCAGCCACCCCACGGCCAAGGCCTAGGCACGCAGCCACCCCACGGCCAAGGCCAAGGCCGTGTGCTGTAGCTCACGGACCTTGGCCAACTTTCGCGTTTCCGGGGCGGTGCGTGATTTTGGGGTGATGCATTAGATACGTGTGACAGTCGAACGTCGGAAAAGACGGGAGTCGATTCCGAGGGCCGAACCTCATTTTACGGCCGATTTACCGAAGGTGCAGGGCTGCGAAAAGGGGACGAAACGTGCCCGCGAATTGGCCCGATTGTGGTAGAACTGGGCGGGGGGACTCCTCACGGCGCAAGTACTGTTTTCCGCTCGAAGAAAAGGCAAAAATAATGCGGGAGGCCCTGCGCCCATTTTTCTACCGGAAAAGGCCAAAATCCGTGAGCGTGGGATTTATGGCTGGCGTGGTCGGGTTTGGTGGGAGTCAGTGGCGGGAGAAAACGGAATCCAATTCCGAGCTCCGAAACTCGTTTTACGGCCATTACACCAGCAGTGAACGGGTGCCAAAACGGGTGGGCCAACTCGTCCCATTCAGGCAAAACCGGAGAAAGAAGTGGAAGGTAGGTGTGGATCTCAGTTTTTGGTCCAAGAATACGAAGAAACGGCGAGGACCGTGTGCTCACATTTCGGCCAATTGCTCGCCTGCGGCCAAGGCTATGGCACAGGGCCACGCTCGAGCTCCCTATCCTTGCCTCGGGATCGCAGCCCGAGTGTGTGTTGTGTGTGCGTGAGAGTGTACGACGTGCCTTGGTCGCGAGCATGTGCTGCATTTCGAGCAAGGCACGGAGCCAGCCCGCGGCCGAGGCACGCAGCCACCCTGTAGCCAAGGCCAAGACACGCAGCCACCCCGCGGCAAAGGCCTAGGCACTCAGTCACCCCGCGGCCAAGGCCAACGCACCCAGCCACCCCGCGTCCAAGGCCATGGTACCCAGCCACCCCGCGGGCATGCACCCAGCCAGCCCGCGGCCAAGGCCGAGGCACGCAGCCACCCCAAGGCCACGGCCTAGACACGCAGCCACCCCGTGGCCAAGGCCAAGGCCGTGTGCTGTAGCTCCCGGATCGTGGCCAACTTTCGCGTTTCCGGGGTGGTGCAGGATTTTGTGGTTATGCATTAGATACGTGCGACAGTCGAACGTCGGAAAAGACGGGAGCCGATTCCGTGGTCCGAACCTCATTTTACGGCCGATTTACCGAACGTGCGGGGGTGCGAAAAGGGGTCAAAACATGCCCGCGAATTGGTCCGATTGTGGTAGAACTGGGCCGGGGGCCTCCTCACGGTGAAAGTACTGTTTTCCGCTTGAACAAATGGCAAAAATAACGCGGGAGGCCTGCGCCCATTTTTCCGCCGGAAAAGGCCAAAATACGTTAGCTATAGCACACGGTTTGTGGCAAAATTTCGTGTTTCGGCGGTGACGTGCGATTTTGGGCTGGCAAGGTCGGGTTTGGTGGGAGTCGGTGGCGGGAGAAAACGGAATCCAATTCTGAGCTCCGAAACTCATTTTACGGCCATTTTACCGGTAGCGAACGGGTGGGCCAACTTGTCCGATTCAGGCAAAACCGGAGAAAGAAGTGGAAGGTAGGTGTGGATCTCAGTTTTTGGTCCAAGAATACGAAGAAATGGCGAGGACCGTGTGCTCACATTTTGGCCAAATGCTTGCCCGCGGCCAAGGCCAAGGCACAGGGCCACGCTCGAGCTCCCTATCCTTGCCTCGGGAGCGCGGCCCGAGTGTGTGTTGTGTGTGCGTGAGAGTGTGCGACATGCCTTGGTCGCGAGCATGTGCTGCATTTCGAGCAAGTCACGGAGCCAGCCCGCGGCCAAGGCACGCAGCGACCCCATGGCCAAGGCCAAGGCACACGTCCACCCCGCGGCCAAGGCCAGGGCACCCAAGGCCAAGGCCATGCATCCAGCCAGCCCGCGGCCAAGGCACGCAGCCACCCCAAGGCCAAGGCCTAGGCTCACAGCTACGCCGCGGCCAATGGCAAGGCCGTGTGCTGTAGCTCACGGATCTTGGCCAACTTTCTCGTTTCCGGGGCAGGGTGGGATTTTGGGGCGATGCATTAGGTATGTGTGACAGTCGAACGTCGGAAAAGACAGGAGTTAATTCCGAGGTCCGAACCTCATTTTACGGCTATTCCGACGTCCGAATCTCATTTTACGGCCGATTTACCGAACGTTCAGGGGTGCAAAAAGGGGACGAAACGTGCCCGCGAATTGGTCCAATTGTGGTAGAACTGGGCCGGGGGCCTCCTCACGGCGCAAGTACCGAACGTGCAGTGGTGCAAAAATAATGCGGGAGGCCCTGCGCCCATTTTTCCGCCGGAAAAAGCCAAAATCCGTGAGCTATAGCACACGGATTGTGGCCAAATTTCACGTTTCGGGGGCGGTGTGGGATTTTGTGCTGGCAAAGTCGGGTTTGGTGGGAGGCGGTGGCGGGAGAAAACGGAATCCAATTCGGAGCTTTGAAACTCGTTTTATGGCCATTTTACCGGCAGGGAACAGGTGCCCGAACGGGTGGGCCAACTCGTCCGAAACAGGCAAAACCGGAGAAAGAAGTGGAAGGTAGGTCTGGATCTCAGTGTTTGGTCCAAGAATACGAAGAAACGGCGAGGACCGTGTGCTCACATTTTGGCCAAATGCTCGCCCGCGGCCAAGGCCAAGGCACAGGGCCACGCTCGAGCTCCCTATCCTTGCCTCGGGAGCGCGGCCTGAGTGTGTGTTGTGTGTGCGTGACAGTGTGCGACGTGCCTTGGTCGCGAGCATGTGCTGCATTTCGAGCAAGCACGGAGCCAGCCCGCGGCCAATGCACGCAGCCACCCCGTGGCCAAGGCCAAGCCACGCGTCCACCATGCGGCCAAGGACAAGGCACCGAAGGCCAAGGCCATGCACCCAGCCAGCCCATGGCCAAGGCCTAGGCTCGCAACCAGCCCGCGGCCAAGGCCAAGGCACGCAGCCACCCCGTGGCCAAGGCCAAGGCACGCAGCCACCCAAAGGCCAAGGCCTAGGCACGCAGCCAACCCGCGGCCAAGGCCAAGGCCGTGTGCTGTAGCTCACAGATCTTGGCCAACTTTCGCGTTTCCGGGGCGGTGCGGGATTTTGGGGTGATGCATTAGACACGTGCGACAGTCAAACATCAGAAAAGACGGGAGTCGATTCCGAGGTCCGAACCTCGTTTTACGGCCGATTTACCGAACGTGCGGGGGTGCGAAAAGGGGATGAAACTTGCCCGCGAATTGGTCCGATTGTGGTAGAACTGGTCCGGGCGCCTCCTCATGGCGCAAGTACTGTTTTCTGCTCGAAGAAATGGCGAAAATAATGCGGGAGGCCCTGCACCCATTTTCATGCCAGAAAAGGCCAAAATCCGTGAGCTATAGCACACGGAATGTGGCCAAATTTCGCATTTCGAGGACGGCGTCGGATTTTGGGCTGGCGTGGTCGGGTTTGGTGGGATTCAGTGGCGGGAGAAAACGGAATCCAATTCGGATCTCCGAAACTCGTTTTACGGCCATTTTACCGGCAGGGAACGGGTGCCCGAACGGGTGGGCCAACTCGTCCGATTCAGGAAAAATCGGAGAAAGAAGTGGAAGGTAGGTGTGGATCTCAGTTTTTGGTCCAATAATACGAAGAAATGGCGAGGACCGTGTGCTCACATTTTGGCCAAATGCTCGCCCGTAGCAACCCCTTGGTGAAGGACAAGGCACACGTCCACCCCGCGGCCAAGGCCAAGCCACGTAGCAACCCCTTGGTGAAGGACAAGGCACACGTCCACCCCGCGGCCAAGGCCATGGCACCCCGCCAGCCCGCGGCCAAGGCCGTGTGCTATGGCTCGCGGATCTTGGCTAACTTTCACGTTTCCGGGGTGGTGCGGGATTTTCGGTGATGCATTAGATACGTACGACAGTCGAACGTCGGAAAAGGCGGGAGTGGATTCCGAGGTCCGAACCTGGTTTTACGGCCGATTTACCGTACGTGCGGGGGTGCGAAAAGGGGACAAAACATGCCCGTGAATTGGTCCGATTGTGGTAGAACAGGGCCGGGGGCTTCCTCACGGCGCAACTACTGTTTTATGCTCGAAGAAATGGCGAAAATAATGCGGGAGGACCTGCGCCCATTTTTCCGCCGGAAAAGGCCAAAATCCGTGAGCTATAGCGCACGGATTGTGGCCAAATTTCGCGTTTCTGGGGCAGCATGGGATTTTGGGCTGGCATGGTCGGGTTTGGTGGGAGTCGGTGGCGGGAGAAAACGGAATCCAATTCCGAGCTCCGAAGCTCGTTTTACGGCCATTTTACAGGCAGCGAACGGGTGGGCCAACTCGTCCGATTCAGGCAAAACGGGAGAAAGAAGTGGAAGGTAGGTGTGGATCTCAGTTTTTGGTCCAAGAATACGAAGAAACGGCGAGGACCGTGTGCTCACATTTTGGCCAAATGCTCACCCGCGGCAAGGGCCTAGCCACGCAGCCACCTTGCGGCCAAGGCCAAGGCACAGGGCCACGCTCGAGCTCCCTATCGTTGCCTCGGGAGCACAGCCCGAGTGTGTGTTGTGTGTGCGTGAGAGTGTGCGACCTGCCTTGGTTGCGAGCATGTGCTGCATTTCGAGCAAGGCACGGAGCCAGCCCGTGGCCAAGGCCAAGGCCGAGGCACGAAGCCACCCCGTGGCCAAGGCCAAGGCACAAGTCCACCCCGCGGCCAAGGCCACGGCACCCAGCCAGCCCGCGGCCAAGGCCTAGGCACGCAGCCAGCCCGCAGCCAAGGCCTTGGCACGCAGCCACCCCGAGGCCAAGGCCAAGGCCATAGCACCCAGCCAGCCCAAGGCCAAGGCCTAGGCACGGAGCTAGCCCGTGTGCTGCGGCTCGCGGATCTTGGTCAACTTTCGCGTTTCCGGGGCGGTGCGGGATTTTTGGGTGATGTATTAGATACGTGCGACAGTCGAACGTCGGAAAAGACGGGAGTCGATGCCGAGGTCCGAACCTCGTTGTACGGCCAATTTACCGAACGTGCAGGGGTGCGAAAAGGGGATGAAACGTGCCCGTGAATTGGTCCGATTGTGGTAGAACTGGGCCGGGGGCCTCCTCATGGTGCAAGTACTGTTTTCCATTCGAAGAAATGGCGAAAATAATGCGGGAGGCCCTGCGCTCATTTTTCAACCGGAAAAGGCCAAAATCCATGAGCTATAGCACACGGATTGTGGCCAAATTTCGCGTTTCGGTGGCGGCGTGAGATTTTGGGCTGGCGTGGTCGGGTTTGGTGGGAGTCGGTGGCGGGAGAAATCGGAATCCAATCCCGAGCTCCGAAACTCATTTTACGGCCATTTTATCGGCAGCGAATGGGTGCCCAAACGGGTGGGCCAACTCGTCCGATTATGCCAAAACCGGAGAAAGAAGTGGAAGGTAGGTGTGGATCTCAATTTTGGTCCAAGAGTACGAAGAAACGGCGAGGACCGTGTGCTCACATTTTGGGCAAATGCTCGCCCGTGGCAAAGGCCAAGCCACGCAGCCACCACGCGGCCAAGGACAAGGCACAGGGCCACACTCGAGCTCCTTATCCTTGCCTCAGGAGTGCGCCCCGAGTGTGTGTTGTGTGTTCGTGAGAGTGTGCGACCTGCCTTGGTCGCGAGCATGTGCTGCATTTCGAGCAAGGCACGGAGCCAGCCCGCGGCCAAGGCCAAGGCCGAGGCACGCAGCCACCCCGTGGCCAAGGCCAAGGCACAAGTCCACCCCGCGGCCAAGGCCAAGGCACGCAGCCAGCCCGCGGCCAAGGCCACGGCACCCAGCCAGCCCGCGGCCAAGGCCTAGGCACGCAGCCAGCCCGTAGCCAAGGCCTTGGCACGCAGCCACCCCGAGGCCGAGGCCAAGGCCAAGGCCATAGTACCCAGCCAGCCCAAGGCAAAGGCCTAGGCACGCAGCTAGCCCGTGTGCTGTGGCTCGAGGATCTTGGCCAACTTTCGCGTTTCCGGGGCGGTACGGGATTTTTGGGTGATGTATTAGATACGTACGACAGTCGAACGTCGGAAAAGACGGGAGTCGATTCCGAGGTCCGAACCTCATTTTACGGCCGATTTACCGAACGTGCGGCGGTGCGAAAAGGGGACGAAACGTGCCCGCGAATTGGTCCGATTGTGGTAGAACTGGGCCGGCAGCCTCGTCACGGCGCAAGTACTGTTTTCCGCTTGAAGAAATGGCGAAAATAATGCGGGAAGCCCTGCGGCCTTTTTTCCGCCGGAAAAGGCCAAAATCCGTGAGCTGTACCACACGGATTGTGGCAAAATTTCGCGTTTCTGGGGCGGCGTGGGATTTTGATCTGGCATGGTCGGGCTTGGTGGGAGTCGGTTGCGGGTGAAAACGGAATCCAATTCCGAGCTCCGAAACTCGTTTTACGTCCATTTTACCGGCAGCGAACGGGTGGGCCAACCCATCGGATTCAGGCAAAGCCGGAGAAAGAAGTGGAAGGTGGGTGTGGATCTCAGTTTTTGGTCCAACACTACGAAGCAATGAAGAGGACCGTGTGCTCACATTTTGGCCAAATGATTGCCCGTGGCCAAGGCTATGGCACAGGGCCATGCTCGAGCTCCCTATCCTTGCCTCGCGATCGCAGCCCGAGTGTGTGTTGTGTGTTCGTGAGAGTGTGCGACGTGCCTTGGTCGCGAGCATGTGCTGCATTTCGAGCAAGGCACGGAGCCAGCCCGCGGCCAAGGCACGCAGCCACCCCGTGGCCAAGGCCAAGGAACGCGTCCACCCCGCGGCCAAGGCCATGGCACCCAGCCACCCCGCAGCCAAGGCCTAGGCACACAGCCAGCCCGCGGCCAAGGCCATGGCACCCAGCCACCCCGTGGCGAAGGCCAAGGCCGTGTGCTGTGGCTCGCGGATCTTGGCCAACTTCCGCGTTTCCGGGCCGGTGCGGCCAAGGCCATGGCACCCAGCCACTCTGCGCCCATTTTTCCGCTGGAAAAAGCCAAAATCCGTGAGCCATAGGACACGGATTGTGGCCAAATTTTTCGTTTCGGGGGCGGCATGGGATTTTGCACTGGCATGGTCGGGTTTGGTGGGAGTCGGTGGCGGGAGAAAACGGAATCCAATTCCGAGCTCCGAAACTCGTTTTACGGCCATTTTACCAGCAGCGAACGGGTGGGCCAACTCGTCCGATTCAGGCAAAACCGGAGAAAGAAGTGGAACGTAGGTGTGGATCTCAGTTTTTGGTCCAAGAATACGAAGAAACGGCGAGGACCATGTGCTCACATTTTGGCCAAATGCTCGCCCGCGGCCAAGGCCAAGCCACGCAGCCACACTCGAGCTCCCTATCCTTGCCTTGGGGAGCGCCCGAGTGTGTGTTGTGTGTGCATGAGAGTGTGCGACGTGCCTTGGTCGCGAGCATGTGCTGCATTTCGAGCAAGGCACGTAGCCAGCCCGCGGCCAAGGCACGCAGCCACCCCGTGGCCAAGGCCAAGGCACGCATCCACCCCGCGGCCAAGGCCAAGGCCATGCACCGAGCCACCCCGCAGCCAAGGCCTAGGCACGCAGCCACCCCGCGGCCAAGGCCAAGGCCAAGGAACGCAGCCACCCCAAGGCCAAGGCCAAGGCCAAGTCACGCAGCGACCCCAAGGCCAAGGGCTAGGCACGCAGCCACCCCGCGGCCAAGGCCAAGGCCGTGTGCTGTAGCTCACGGGATTTTGGGGTGATGCATTAGATACGTTCGACAGTCGAACTTCGGAAAAGACGGGAGTCGATTTCGAGGTCCGAATCTCGTTTTACAGCCGATTTACCGAGGGTGCAGGGGTGCGAAAAAGGGACGAAACGTGCCCACGAATTGGTCCGATTGTGGTAGAACTGGGCCGGGGGTCTCCTCATTGTGCAAGTACTGTTTTCTGCTCGAAGAAATGGCGAAAATAATGCGGGAAGCCCTGTGCCCATTTTTCCGCCGGAAAAGGCCAAAATCCGTGAGCTATAGCACACGGATTGTGGCCAAATTTCGCGTTTAGGGGGCGGCATTGGATTTTGGGCTGGTTTGGCCGGGTTTGGTGGGAGTCGGTGGCGGGAGAAAACGGAATCCAATTCCGAGCTCCGAAACTCGTTTTACGGCCATTTTACTGGCAGCGAACGGGTGGGTCAACTTGTCCGATTCAGGAAAAACCGGAGAAAGAAGTAAAGTAGGTGTGGATCTCAGTTTTTGGTCCAAGAATACGAAGCAACGGCGAGGACCGTGTGCTCACATTTTGGCCCAATGCTCACCCGAGGCCAACGCTATGGCACAGGGCCACGCTTGAGCTACCTATCCTTGCCTCGGGATCGCAGCTCGAGTCTGTGTTGTGTGTGCGTGAGAGTATTCGACGTGCCCTGGTCACGAGCATGTGCAGCATTTCGAGCAAGGGATGGAGCCAGCCCGCGGACAAGGCCTATGCACGCAGCCAGCCAGCGGCCAAGGCCGAGGCACCCAGCCACCCCGTGGCCAAGGCCTAGGCACGCAGCCACCACGCGGCCAAGGCCAAGGCCGTGTGCTGTGGCTCACGGATCTTGGCCAACTTTCGTGTTTCCGGGGCGGTGCGGGATTTTCGGGTGATGCATTAGATACGTGCGACAGTTGAACGTCGGAAAAGATGGGAGTTGATTTCGAGGTCTGAATCTCGTTTTACGGCCGATTTACCGAGGGTGCAGGGGTGCGAAAAAGGAGACGAAACGTGCCCGCGAATTGGTCCGATTGTGGTAGAACTGGGCCGGGGGCCTCCTCACGGTGCAAGTTCTGTTTTCCACTCGAACAAATGGCGAAAATAATGCAGGAGGCCCTGCGCCCATTTTTCCGCCGGAAAAGGCCAAAATCCGTGAGCTATAGCACATGGATTGTGGCCAAATTTCGCGTTTCAGAGGCGGCACGGGATTTTGGGCTGGCGTGGTTGGGTTTGGTGGGAGTTGGTGGCGGGAGAAAACGGAATCCTATTCCGAGCTCCGAAACTCATTTTATGGCCATTTTACCGGCAGCGAACGGGTGTGCCAAATCGTCCGATTCAGGCAAAACCGGAGAAAGAAGTGGAAGGTAGGTGTGGATCTCAGTTTTTAGTCCAAGAATATGAAGCAACGGCGAGGACCGTGTGCTCACATTTCGGCCAAATGCTCGCCCGCGGCCAAGGCTATGGCACAGGGCCCCGCTCGAGCTCGCTATCATTGCCTCGGGATCGCAGCCCAAGTGTGTATTGTGTGTGCGTGAGAGTGTGCGACGTGCCTTCGTCGCGAGCATGCGCAGCCTCCCCGTGGCCAAGGCCAAGGCACGCGTCCACCCCGCGGCCAAGGACAAGGCACCCAAGGCCAAGGCCATGGCACCAAGCCAACCCGCGGCCAAGGCCTAGGCACGCAGCCAGCCCGCGGCCAAGGCCTAGGCACGCAGCCAGCCCGCGGCCAAGGCCTAGGCACGCAGCCAGCCCGCGGCCAAGGCCTAGGCACGCAGCCAGCCCGCGGCCAAGGCCAAGGCCATGGCACCCAGCCACCCCGCGGCCAAGGCCAAGGCCGTGTGCTGTAGCTCACGGATGTTGGCCAACTTTCGCGTTTCCGGGGCGGTGCGTGATTTTGGGGTGATGCATTAGATATGTGCGACAGTCGAACGTCGGAAAAAAGGGGAGTCGATTTCGAGGTCCGAACCTCGTTTTACGGCCGATTTACCGAGGGTGCGGGAGTGCGAAAAGGGGACGAAACGTGCCCGCGAATTGGTCCGATTCTGGTAGACAAGAAATGGGCGGGAGGGGGTCCTCCTCACGGCGCAAGTGGCCGGAGAAAATGGAATTCAATTCCGAGCTCCGAAACTCATTTTACGGCCATTTTACCGGCAGCGAACGGGTGCCCAAACGGGTGGGCCAACTCGTCCGATTCAGGAAAAACCGGAAAAAGAAGTGGAAGGTAGGTGTGGATCTGAGTTTTTGTTCCAAGAATACGAAGAACCGGCGAGGACCGTATTCTCACACTTTGGCCAAATGCTCGCCCGCGGCCCAGGCCAAGCCACGTAGCTACCCCGCAGCCAAGGCCAAGGCACAGGGCGATGCTCGAGCTCCCTATCCTTTCCTCAGGAGCGCGGCCGGAGTGTGTGTTTTGTGTGTGTGAGAGTGTGCGACCTGCCTTGGTCGCGAGCATGTGCTGCATATCGAGCAAGGCATGGAGCCAGCCCACGGCCAAGGCCAAGGCCAAGGCACGCAGCCAACCCGTGGCCAAGGCCAAGGGACGCGCCCACCCCGCGGCCAAGGCCAAGGCACGCAGCCACCCCCAGGCCAAGGCCTAGGCATGCAGCCACCCCGCGGCCATGGCCAAGGCTGTAAAACCATGCCAGCCCAGTATCCCACGCCGCCCCCGAAACGCCAAATTTGGCCACAATCCATGTCCTATAGCTCACCGATTTTGGCCTTTTCCGGCGGAAAAATGGGCGCAGGGCCTCCCGCATTATTTTTGCCATTTCTTCGAGCGGAAAACAGTACTTGCGCCGGGAGGAGCCCCCCGGCCCAGTTCTACCACAATCAGACCAATTCGCAGGCACGTTTCGTCCCCTTTTCGCACCCCCGAACATTCGGTAAATCGGCCGTAAAATGAGGCTCGGACCTCGATATCGACTCCCGTCTTTTCTGACGTTCGACTGTCGCACGTATCTAATGCATCACCTGAAAATCCCGCATCGCCCCGGAAACGCAAAAGTTGGCCAAGATCCGCGAGCCACAGCACACAGCCTAGGCCTTGGCCGCGGTGTGACTGGGTGCCATGGCCTTGGCCGCGGGCTGGCTCCGTGCATTGCTCAAAATGCAGCACATGCTCGCGACCAAGGCACGTCGCACACAATCACGCACACTCAACACACACTCGGGCTGCGATCCCGAGGCAATGATAGGGAGCTCGAGCGCGGCCCTGTGCCATAGCCTTGGCCCCGGGCGAGCATTTGGCCAAAATGTGAGCAAACGGTCCTCGCTGTTGCTTCATATTCTTGGACCGAAAACTGAGATCCACACCTACCTTCCACTTCTTTCTCCGGTTTTGCCTGAATCGGACGAGTTGGCCCACCAGTTCGCTGCCGGTATAATGGCGGTAAAACGAGTTTCGGAGCTCGGAATTGGATTCCGTTTCCTCCCGCCACCGACTCCCACCAAACCCGACCACGCTAGCCCAAAATCCCACGCCGCCCCCGAAACACGAAATTTGGCCACAATCCGTGTGCTATAGCTCACGGATTTTGGCGTTTTCCGGCGGAAAAATGGGCGCAGGGCCTCCCGCATTATTTTTACCATTTCTTCGAGTGGAAAACAGTACTTGCGCCGTGAGGAGGCCCCCGGCCCAGTTCTACCATAATCGAACCAATTCGAGGGCACGTTTCGTCCTCTTTTCACACTCCCGCACCCTCGGTAAATCGGCCGTAAAACAAGGTTCGGACCTCGAAATCAACTCCCCTTTTTTCCGACATTCGACTGTCGCACGTATCTAATGCATCAACCCAAAATGCCGCACCACCCCGGAAACGCGAAAATTGGCCAAGATCTGTGAGCTACAGCACACGGCCTTGACCTTGGCCGCGGGGTGGCTGTGTGCCTTGGCCACGGGGTGGCTTCGTGCCTTGGCCGTGGGCTGGCTCCGTGCCTTGCTCGAAATGCAGCACATGCTCGCGACCAAGGCACGTTGCACACTCTCACACACACACAACACACACTCGGCCCGCGCTCCCGAGGCAAGGATAGGGAGCTCGAGCGTGGCCCTGTGCCTTGGCCTTGGCCGCGGTGTGGCTGCGTGGCTTGTCCTTGGCCGCGGGCGAGCCTTTCGCAAAATTTGTGAGCACACGGTCCTCGCTGTTTCTTCGTATTCTCGGACCAAAAACTGAGATCCACACCTACCTTCCACTTCTTTCTCCGGTTTTGCCTGAATCGGACGAGTTGGCCCACCCGTTTGGACACCCGTTCGCTGCCGGTAAAATGGCCGTAAAACGAGTGTCGTAGCTCAGAATCCGTGAGCTGCAGCACATGGCCTTGGCCTTGGCCGAGGGGTGGCTGCGTGCCTAGGCCTTGGCCTTGGGTTGGCTGCGTGCCTTGGCCTTTGCCGCGGGCTGGCTGTGTGCCTAGGCCTTGGGCGCGGGCTGGCTGGGTGCATGGCCTTGGCCTTGGCCACGGGGTGGCGGCGTGCCTTCGCCGCGGGCTGGCTCCGTGCCTTGCTCGAAATGCATTACATGCTCGCGATCAAGGCACGTCGCACACTCTCTCGTACACACAACACACACTCAGGCCGCGCTCCCGAAGCAACGATAGGGAGCTCAAGCGTGGACATGTGCCTTAGCCTTGGCCGCGGGGTGGGCCAACTCGTCCGATTCAGGCAAAACCAGAGAAAGAAGTGGAAGGTAGGTGTGGATCTCAGTTTTTGGTCCGAGAATACAAAGAAACGGCGAGGACCGTGAGCTCACATTTTGGCCAAATGCTCGCCCGCGGCCAAGGCCAAGCCACGCAGCCACCGCGCGGCCAAGGCCAAGGCACAGGGCCTCGCTCGAGCTCCCTATCCTTGCCTCGGGAGCGCTGCCCTAGTGTGTGTTGTGCGTGCGTGAGAGTGTGCGACGTGCCTTGGTCGCAAGCATATGCTGCATTTCGAGCAAGGCACAGAGCCAACCCGCGGCCAAGGCACGCAACCACCCCGTGGCCAAGGCCAAGGCACGCGTCCACCCCGCGGCGAAAGCCAAGGCACCCAAGCCCAAGGACATGGCACCCAGCCAGCCCGCGGCCAAGGGCTAGGCACGCAGCCAGCCCGTGGCCAAGGCCAAGGCACCCAGTCACCCCGCGGCCAAGGTAATGGAACCCAGCCACCCCGCAGCCAAGGCCAAGGTCGTGTGCTGTGGCTTGCGGATGTTGGCCAACTTTCGTATTTCCGGGGCGGTGTGGGCTTTTCGGGTGATGCATTAGATACGTGCGACAGTCGAACGTCGGAAATGACGGGAGTCGATTCCGAGGTCCGGACCTCGTTTTACGGCCGATTTACCGAACGTGCAGGGGTGCGAAAAGGGGACGAAACGTGCCCGCGAATTGGCCCGATTGTGGTAGAACTGGGCCGGGGGCCTCCTCACAGCGCAAGTACTGTTTTCCGCTCGAAGAAATGGCGAAAATAATGCGGGAGGCCCTGCGCCAATTTTTCCGCCGGAAAAGGCCAAAATCCGTGAGCTATAGCACACGGATTGTGGCCAAATTTCGTGTTTCGGGGGCGGCGTGGGATTTTGGGCTGCCATGGTCGGGTTTAGTGGGAGTCGGTGGCGGGAGAAAACGGACTCCAATTCTGAGCTCCGAAACTCGTTTTACAGCCATTTTACAGGCAGCGAACGGGTGGGCCAACTCGTCCGATTCAGGCAAAACCGGAGAAAGAAGTGGAAGGTAGGTGTGATTCTCAGTTTTTGGTCCAAGAATACGAAGAAACAGCGAGGTCCGTGTGCTCACATTTTGGCCAAATGCTCGCCCGCGGCCAAGGCTAAGCCACGCAGCCACCCCGCGGCCAAGGCCAAGGCACATGGCCACGCTCGAGCTCCCTATCCTTTCCTCGGGAGCGCGGCCCGAGTGTGTGTTGTGTGTGCGTGGGAATGTGCGACCTGCCTTGGTCGCGCGCACGTGCTGCATATCGAGCAAGGCATGGAGCCAGCCCGCGGCTAAGGCCAAGGCCGGGGCATGCAGCCACCCCGTGGCCAAGGCCAAGGCACGCGTCCACCACGCGGCAAAGGCATTGGCACCCAGCCAGCCCGCGGCGAAGTACTGTTTTCCGTTCGAACAAATGGAGAAAATAATGCGGGAGCCCCTGCGCCCATTTTTCCGCCGGAAAAGGCCAAAATCCGTGGGCTATAGCACACGGATTGTGGCCAAATTTCGCGTTTCGGGGGCGGCGTGGGATTTTGGGCTGGCGTGGTTAGGTTTGGTGGGAGTCGGTGCCGGGAGAAAACGGAATCCAATTCTGAGCTCCGAAACTCGTTTTACGGCCATTTTACCGGCAGCTAACGGGTTGGCCAACTCGTCCGATTAGGGCAAAACCGGAGAAGAAGTGGAAGGTAGGTGTGGATCTCAGTTTTTGGTCCAAGAATACGAAGAAATGGTGAGAACCGTGTGCTCACATTTTGGCCAAATGCTTGCCTGCGGCCAAGGCCAAGCCACGCAGCCTCCCCGTGGCCAAGGCCAAGGCACAGGGCCATGCTCGAGCTCCCTATCCCTGCCTCGGGAGCGTGGCCCGACAGTGTGTTGTGTGTGCGTGACAGTGTGCGTCGTGCCTTGGTCGCGAGCATGTGCTGCATTTCGATGAAGGCACGGAGCCAGCCCGCGGCAAAGGCACGCAGCCACCCCGTGGCCAAGGCCAAGGCACGCGTCCACCCCGCGGCCAAGGCCAAGGCACCCAAGGCCAAGGCCATGCACCCAGCCAGCCCGCGGCCAAGTCCTAGGCACACAGCCAGCCCGCGGCCAAGGCCTAGGCACACAGCCACCCCGCGGCGAAGGCCTAGGCACGCAGCCACCCCGCAGCCAAGGCCAAGCCACGCAGCCACTCCGCGGCCAAGGACAAGGCACAGGGCCATTAGATACGTGCGACAGTCGAACGTCGGAAAAGACAGGAGTCGATTCCGTGGTCTGAACGTCGTTTTACGGCCGATTTACCGAACGTGCGGGGCTGCGAAAAGGGGTCGAAACGTGCCCGCTAATTGGTCTGGTTGTGGTAGAACTGGGCCGAGGGCCTCCTCACGGCAAAAGTACAGTTTTCTGCTCGAAGGTTTTCTGCTCGAACAAATGGCGAAGATAATGCGGGAGGCCCTGCGCCCATTTTTCCGCCGGAAAAGGCCAAAATCCGTGAGCTATAGCACACGGATTGTGGCCAAATTTCGAGTTTCGGGGGCGGCATTGGATTTTAGGCTGGCATGGTCGGGTTTGGTGGGAGTCGGTGGCGGGAGAAAACGGAATCCAATTCTGAGCTCCGAATCCATTTTACGGGCAGCGAACGGGTGCCCAAACGGGTGGGCCAACTCGTCCGATTCAGGCAAAACTGGAGAAAGAAGTGGAAGGTAGGTGTGGATCTCAGTTTTTGGTCCAAGAATAAGAAGAAACGGCGAGGACCATGTGCTCACATTTTGGCCAAATGCTCGCACGCGGCCAAGGCCAAGGCACAGGGCCACGCTCGAGCTCCCTATCCTTGCCTCGGGGGCGCGGCACTAGTTTGTGTTGTTTGTGCGTGAGAGTGTGCGGCGTGCCTTGGTCGCGCGCATGTGCTGCATTTCAAGCAAGGCACGGAGCCAGCCCGCGGCCAAGGCCAAGGCTCGCGTCCACCCCGCGGCCAAGGCTATGGCACCCAGCCAGCCCTCGGCCAAGGCCTTGGCACGCAGCCACCCCGAGGCCAAGGCCAAGGACATGGCACCCAGCCCGTGGCCAAGGCCTTGGCACGCAGCCACCCCGAGGCAAAGGCCAAGGCCATGGCACCCAGCCACCCCGCGGCCAAGGCCTAGGCACCCAGCCAACCCGCGGCAAAGGCCAAGGCCGTGTACTGTAGCTCACGGATCTTGGCCAACTTTCGCGTTTCCGGGGTGGGGTGGGATTTTGGGGTGATGAATTAGATACGTGCGACAGCCGAACATCGGAAAAGAGGGAAGTCGATTTCGAGGTCTGAACCTCGTTTTGCATCCGATTTACCGAGGGTGCGGGGGTGCAAAAAGGGGACGAAACGTTCCCGCGAATTGGTCTGATTGTGGTAGAACTGGGCCGGGGCCCTCCTCACGGCGCAAGTACTGTTTTCCGCTCGAACAAATGGCGAAAATAATGCGGGAGGCCCTGCGCCCATTTTTCCGCCGGAAAAGGCCAAAATCCGTGAGCTATAGCACACGGATTGGGCCCAAATTTCGCGTTTCGGGGGCGGCGTGGGATTTTGGGCTGGCGTGGTTGGGTTTGGTGGGAGTCGGTGGTGGGAGAAAACTAATCCAGTTATGAGCTCCGAAACTCATTTTACGGCCATTTTACCGGCTGCAAACGGGTGCCCAACCGGGTGGGCCAACTCGTCCGATTCAGGCAAAACCAGAGAAAGAAGTGGAAGGTAGGTGTGGATCTCAGTTTTTGGTCCAAGAATACTAAGAAACAGCGAGGACCGTGTGCTCACATTTTTGCCAAAGGCTCGCCCACGGCCAAGGACAAGCCACGCAACCACCCCGCGGCCAAGGCCAAGGCACAGTGCCACGCTTGAGCTCCCTATCCTTGCCTCGAGAGCGCGGGCCGAGTGTGTGTTGTGTGTGCGTGAGAGTGTGCGACGTGCCCTGGTCACGAGCATGTGCTGCATTTCGAGCAAGGCACGGAGCCAGCCCGCGGCCAAGGCACGCAGCCACCCCGTGGCCAAGGCAAGGCCAAGGCACGCAGCCACCCCGCGGCCAAGGCCAAGGCCGTGTGCTGTAGCTCACAGATCTTGGCCAACTTTCGTGTTTCCGGGGAGGGTGCGGCATTTTGGGGTGATGCATTAGATACGTGCGACAGTCGAACGTCAGAAAAAAGGGGAGTCGATTTCGAGGTCCGAACCTCGTTTTACGGCCGATTTACCGAGGGTGCGGGAGTACGAAAAGGGGACGAAACGTGCCCTCGAATTGGTCCGATTGTGGTAGAACTGGGCCGGGGGCCTCCTCACGGCGCAAGTACTATTTTACGCTCGAAGAAATGGCGAAAATAATGCGGGAGGCCCTGCGCCCATTTTTCCGCCGGAAAAGGCCAAAATCCGTGAGCTATAGCACACGGATTGTGGCCAAATTTCACGTTTTGGGGGCGGCGTGGCATTTTGGGCCATTTTACCGGCAGCGAACGGGTGCCCAAATGGGTGGGCCAACTCGTCTGATTCAGGCAAAACCGGAGAAAGAAGTGGAAGGTAGGTGTGGATCTCAGTTTTTGGTCCAAGAATACGAAGCAACGGCGAGGACCGTGTGCTCACATTTTGGCCAAATGCTCACCTGCGGCCAAGGCTATGGCACAGGGCCACGTTTGAGCTCCCTATCCTTGCCTCAGGATCGCAGCCCGAGTGTGTGTTGCGTGTACGTGAGAGTGTGCGACATGCCTTGGTCGCGAGCATGTGCTGCATTTCAAGCAATTCACGGAGCCAGCCCGCGGCCAAGGCACGCAGCCACCCCGTGGCCAAGACCAAGGCACGCGTCCACCCCGCGCCCAAGGACAAGGCACCCAAGGCAAAGGCCATGGCACCCAGCCACCCCGCGGCCAAGGCCAAGGCCGTGTGCTGTTGCTCGCGGATCTTGGCCAACTTTCGCGTTTCCGGGGCGGTGCAGAATTTTCGGGTGATGCATTAGATACGTGCGACAGTCGAACGTCGGAAAAGACGGGAGTCGATACTGCTGATTTACCGAACGTGCGGGGGTGCGAAAAGGGGACGAAACGTGCCCGCGAATTGGTCCGATTGTGGTAGACCAGGGCCGGGGGCCTCATCACGGTGCAAGTACGGTTTTCCGCTCGAACAAATGGTGAAAATAATGCGGGAGGCCCTGCGCCCATTTTTCCGCCGGAAAAGGCCAAAATCCGTGAGATATAGCACACTGATTGTGGCCAAATTTCGTGTTTCGGGGGCGGCGTGGGATTTTTGGCTGGCGTGGTCGGGTTTGGTCGGAGTCAGTGGCGGGAGAAAACGGAATCCAATTCCGAGCTCCGAAACTCGTTTTACGGCTATTTTACGAGCAGCGAACGGGTGCCCAAACGGGTGGGCCAACTCATTCGATTCAGGCAAAACCGGAGAAAGATGTGGAAGGTAGGTGTGGATCTCAGATTTTGGTCCAAGAATACGAAGAAACGGCGAGGACCGTGTGCTCACATTTTGGCTAAATGCTCGCCAGCGGCCAAGGCGAAGCCACGCAGCCACCCCGCTGCCAAAGCCAAGGCACAGGATTGCGCTCGAGCTCCCTATCATTGCCTCGGGAGCGCGGCCCAAGTGTGTGTTGTGTGTGCGTGGCAGTGTGCGACCTGCCTTGGTCGTGAGCATGTGCTACAATTCAAGCAAGGCGCGGAGCCAGCCCGCGGCCAAGGCCGAGGCACCCAGCGACCCGGTGGCCAAGGCACGCGTCCACCCCGCGGCAACCGCCATGGCACCCAGCCAGCCCGTGGCCAAGGCCATGGCACCCACCCAGCACGCGGCCAAGGCCAAGGCACACAGCCAGCCCGCGGCCAAGGCCTAGGCACGCAGCCACCCCGCAGCCAAGGCCAAGGCCGTGTGCTGTAGCTCACGGATCTTGGCCAACTTTTGCGTTTCCGGGGTGGTGCGGCATTTTGGGGTGATGCATTAGATACGTGCGACAGTCGAACCGTGTGCTCACATTTTGGCCAAATGCTCGCCCGCGGCCAAGGCTATGGCACAGGGCCGCGCTCGAGCTCCCTATCCTTGCCTCCGGATCGCAGCCCGAGTGTGTGTTGTGTGTGCATGATTGTGTGCGACGTGCCTTGGTCGCGAGCATGTGCTGCATTTTGAGCAATGCACGGAGCCAGCCCGTGGCCAAGGCACGCGACCACCCCGTGGCCAAGGTCAAGGCACGCGTCCACCCCGCGGCCAAGGCCAAGGCCGTGTGCTGTGGCTCGCGGATCTTGGCCAACTTTCGCGTTTCCGGGGCGGTGCGGGATTTTCGGGTGATGCATTAGATACGTGCAACAGTCAAACGTCGGAAAAGAGGGGAGTCAATATCGAGGTCCGAACCTCGTTTTACGGCCGATTTACCGAATGTTCGGGGGTGCGAAAAGGGGACGAAACGTGCCCGCGAATTGGTCCGATTGTGGTAGAACTGGGCCGGGGGGCTCCTCACGGCGCAAGTACTGTTTTCCACTTGAAGAAATGGCAAAAATAATGCGGGAGGCCCTGCGCCCATTTTTCCGCCGGAAAAGGCCAAAATCCGTGAGCTATAGGACACGGATTGTGGCCAAATTTGGCATTTCGGGGGCGGCGTGGGATATTGGGCTGGCGTGGTTTTACAGCCTTGGCCATGGCCGCGGGGTGGCTGTGTGCCAAGGCCATGGCCGCGGGGTGGCTGTGTGCCAAGGCCTTGGCCTGGGGGTGGCTGCGTGCCTAGCCGGCCACGGAGTGGCTGCGTGCCTTGGCCTTGGCCGCGGGGTGGCTGCGTGCCTTGGTCTTGGCCGCGGGCTGGCTGCGTGCCTAGGCCTTGGCCGCGGGCTGGCTGGGTGCCATGGCCTTGGCCGCGGGGTGGACGCGTCCCTTGGCCTTGGCCACGGGGTGGCTGCGTGCCTCGGCCTTGGCCTTGGACGCGGGCTGGCTCCGTGCCTTGCTCGAAATGCAGCACATGCTCGCGACCAAGGCAGGTCGCACACTCTCACGCACACAAAACACACACTCGGGCCGCACTCCTGAGGCAAGGATAGGGAGCTCGAGCGTCGCCCTGTGCCTTGGCCTTGGCCGCGGGGTGGCTGCGTGGCTTGGCCTTGGCGGCGGGCGAGCATTTGGCCATTATGTGAGCACACGGTCCTCGCCGTTTCTTCGTATTCTTGGACCAAAAACTGAGATCCACACCTACCTTCCACTTCTTTCTCCAGTTTTGCCTGAATCGGACGAGTTGGCCCACCCGTTTGGGCACCCGTTTGCTGCCGTTAAAATGGCCGTATAACGAGTTTTGGAGCTCGGAATTGTATTCCGTTTTCTCCCCCCGCCGACTACCACCAAACCCGACCACGCGAGCAGAAAATTCCACGCCGCCCCCGAAACGCGTAATTTGGCCACAATCTGTGTGCTACAACTCACAGATTTTGCCCTTTTCCGGCGGAAAAATGGGCGCAGGGCCTCCCGCATTATTTTCGTCATTTCTGCAAGCGGAAAACAGTACTTGCACCGTGACGAGGCCCCGGCCCAGCGCTTACACAATCGGACCAATTCGTAGGCATGTTTCGTCCCCTTTTCGAACCCCCGCACCCTCGGTAAATCGGCCGTAAAACGCAGTTCGGACCTCGGAATCGACTCCCATATTTTCCGACATTCGACTGTCGAACGTATCTAATGCATCACCCCAAAATCCCGCACCACTCCGGAACCGTGAAAGTTGGCCAAGATCGGTGAGCTACAGCACACGGCCTTGGCCTTGGCCGCGGGGTGGCTGCATGCCTAGGCCTTGGCCTCGGGGTGGCTGGGTGCCATGGCCTTGGCCTTGGCCTCGGGGTGGCTGAGTGCCAAGGCCTTGGCCGCGGGCTGGCTGCGTGCCTAGGCCTTGGCCGTGGGCTGGCTGCGTGCCTAGGCCTTGGCCGCGGGCTGGCTGGGTGCCATGGCCATGGGCGCGGGCTGGCTGGGTGCCATGGCCATGGCCGCGGGCTGGCTGGGTGCCATGGGCTTGGCCGCGGGGTGGACGCGTGCCTTGGCCTTCGCCACGGGGTGGCTCTGTGCCTCGGATTTGGCCTTGGCCGCGGGCTGGCTCCATGGCTTGCTCGAAATGCAGCACATGCTCGTGACCAAGGCACGTCGCACACTCTCACGTACACACAACACACACTCGGGCCGCGCTCCCGAGGCAAGGATAGGGAGCTCGAGCGTGGCCCTGTGCCTTGGCCTTGGCCGCGGGGTGGCTGCGTGGCTTGGCCTGGGCCGCGGGCGAGCATTTGGCCAAATTGTGAGCACACGGTCCTCGCCGTTTCTTCGTATTCTTGGAACAAAACTGAGATCCACACCCACCTTCCACTTCTTTTTCCGGTTTTCCCTGAATCGGACAAGTTGGCCCACCCGTTTGGGCACCCGTTCGCTGCCGGTAAAATGGCCGTAAAACGAGTTTCGGAGCTCGGAATTGAATTCCATTTTCTCCGGCCACTGACTCCCACCAAACCGGACCACGCCAGCCCAAAATCCCATGCCGCCCCCGAAACGCGAAATTTGGCCACAATCAGTGTGCTATAGCTCACGGATTTTGGGCTTTTCCAGCGGAAAAATGGGCGCAGGGCCTCCCGCATTATTTTTGCCATTTCTTCGAGTGGAAAACAGTACTTGCGCCGTGAGGAGGCCCCCGACCCAGTTCTACCACAATCGGACCAATTCGCGGGCACGTTTCGTCCCCTTTTCGTGCTCCCGCACCCTCGGTAAATCGGCCGTTAAACGAGGTTCGGACCTCGAAATCGACTCCCCTTTTTTCCGACGTTCGACTGTCGAACGTATCTAATGCATCACCCCAAAATCACGCACCGCCCCGGAAATGCGAAAGTTGGCCAACATCCGTGAGCTACAGCACACGGCCTTGGCCTTGGCCGCTGGGTGGCTGCGTGCCTAGGCCTTGGCCGCGGGTTGGCTGGGTGTCATGGCCTTGGCCTTGGGTGCCTTGTCCTTGGCCGCGGGGTGGACGCGTGCCTTGGCCTTGGCACAGGGTGGCTGCGTGCCTTGGCCGCGGGCTGGCTCCGTGCCTTGATCGAAATGCAGCGCATGCTCGTGACGAAGGCACTTCGCACACTCTCACGCACACACAACACACACTCGGGCTGTGATCCGGAGGCAATGATAGGGAGCTCGAGCGTGGCCCTGTGCCATAGCCTTGGCCGCGGGCGAGCATTTGGCCAAAATGTGAGCACACGGTCCTCGCCGTTGCTTCGTATTCTTGGACTAAAAACTGAGATCCACACCTACCTTACACTTCTTTCTCCGGTTTTGCCTGAATCGGACGATTTGGCCCACCCGTTCGCTGCCGGTAAAATGGCCATAAAACGAGTTTCGGAGCTCGGAATAGGATTCCGTTTTCTCCCACCACCGACTCCCACCAAACCCGACCACGCCAGCCCAAAGTCCCATGCCGTCCCTGAAACGCGAAATTTGGCCACAATCCGTGTGCTATAGCTCACGGATTTTGGCCTTTTCTGGCGGAAAAATGGGTGCAGGGCCTCTCGCATTATTTTCGCCATTTCTTCGAGCGGAAAACAGTACTTACGCAGTGAGGAGGCCCCCGGCCCAGTGCTACACCAATCGGACCAATTCGCGGGCACATTTCGTCCCCTTTTCGCACCCCCGTACCCTCGGTAAATCGGCCATAAAATGAGGTTCGGACCTCGGAATCGACTCCCGTCTTTTCCGACGTTCGACTGTCGCACGTATCTAATGCATCACCCAAAAATCCCACACCGCCCCGGAAACACGAAAGTTGGCCAAGATCCGTGAACCACAGCACACAGCCTTGGCCTTGGCCGCGTGGTGGCTGCGTGCCTAGGCCTTGGCCGCGGGGTGGCTGGGTGCCTTGGCCTTGGCCGCGGGCTGGCTGCGTGCATAGGCCTTGTCCGCGGGCTGGCTCTGTCCCTTGCTCGAAATGCAGCACATGCTCACGACCAAGGCACGTCGAATACTCTCACGCACACACAACACAGACTCGAGCTGCGATTCCGAGGCAAGGATAGGTAGCTCGAGCGTGGCCCTGTGCCATAGCGTTGGCCGCGGGCGAGCATTGGGCCAAAATGTTAGCACACGGTCCTCGCCGTTGCTTCGTATTCTTGGACCAAAAACTGAGATCCACACCTACCTTCCACTTCTTTCTCCGGTTTTTCCTGAATCAGACAAGTTAGCCCACCCGTTCGCTGCCGGTAAAATGGCCGTAAAACGAGTTTCGGAGCTCGGAATTGGATTCCGTTTTCTCCCGCCACCGACTCCAACCAAACCCGGCCAAACCAGCCCAAAATCCCAAGCCGCCCCCGAAACGCGAACTTTGGCCACAATCCGTGTGCTAAAGCTCACGGATTTTTTTGGCCTTTTCCGGCGGAAAACTGTACTTGCGCCATGAGGAGGCCCCCGGCCCAGTTCTACCACAATCAGACCAATTCGCGGGCACGTTTCGTCCCTTTTTCGTACCCCCGCACTCTCGGTAAATCGGCCGTAAAACGAGATTCGGACCTCGAAATCGACTCCCATGTTTTCCGACGTTCGACTGTCGCACGTATCTAATGCATCACCCCAAAATCCCGCACCGCCCCAGAAACGCGAAAGTTGTCCGAGATCCGTGAGCTACAGCACACGGCCTTGGCCTTGGCCGCGGGGTGGCTTCGTGCCTAGGCCTTGGCCTTGGGGTCGCTGCGTGCCTTGGCCACGGGCTGGCTCCGTGCCTTGCTCGAAATGCAGCACATGCGCGCGAGCAAGGCAGGTCGCACACTCTCACGCACACACAACACACACTTGGGCACCCGTTCGCTGCCGGTAAAATTGACGTAAAACGAGTTTCGGAGGTCGAAACTCGTTTTCCCCCACCCCAACCATGCCAGCCCAAAATCTCACGCTGCCCCCGAAACTCGAAATTTGGCCACAATCCGTGTGCTATAGCTCACGGATTTTGGCCTTTTCCGGTGGAAAAATGGTCGCAGGGCCTCCCGCATTATTTTCGCCATTTCTTCGAGCGGAAAACAGTACTTGTGCCGTGAGGAGGCCCCCGGCCCAGTTCTACCACAATCGTACCAATTCGCAGGCACGGAATCGACTCCCGTCTTTTCCGACGTTCGACTGTCGCACGTATCTAATGCATCACCCAAAAATCCCGCACCGCCCCGGAAACAAGAAAGTTGGCGAAGATCCGCGAGCCACAGCACACGGCCTTGGCCTTGGCCGCGGGCTGGCTGGGTGCCATGGCCTTGGCCACGGGGTGGCTGGGTGCCTTGGCCTTGGCAGTGGGCTGGCTGCGTGCCTCGGCCTTGGCCGCGACCAAGGTACGTCCCACACTCTCACACACACACAACACACACTCGGGCTGTGAACCCAAGGCAAGGATTGGGAGATCGAGCGTGGCCCTGTGCCTTGGCCGCGGGGTGGCTGAGTGGCTTTGCCTTGGCCGCGGGCGAGCATTTGGCCAAATGTGAGCACACGGTCCTCGCCGTTTCTTCGTATTCTTGGACCAAAAACTGAGATCCACACCTACCTTCTGCTTGTTTCTCCGGTTTTACCTGAATCGGACGAGTTGGCCCACCCATTCGCTGCGGGTAAAATATCCTTAAAATGACTTTCGGAGCTCAGAATTGGATTCCGTTTTCTCCCGCCAACGACTCCCACCAAACCCGACCACGCCAGCCCAAAATACCACGCTGCCCATGAAACTCGAAATTTGGCCACAATCCGTGTGCTATAGCTCTCGGATTTTGGCCTTTTCCGGCGGAAAAATGGGCCCAGGGCCTCCCGCATTATTTTCACCATTACTTCGTGCGGAAAACAATACTTGCGCCGTGAGGAGGCCCCCAGCCCAGTTCTACCACAATCGGACCAATTCGCGGGCATGCTTCGTCCCCCTTTCGTACCCCTCCAAGTTCGGTAAATCGGCCGTAAAATGAGGTTCGGACCTCAGAATCGACTCCCGTCTTTTCCGACGTTCGACTGTCGCACGTATCTAATGCATCACCACAAAATCCCGCACCGCCCCGGAAACGCGAAAGTTGGCCAAGATCCGTGAGCTACAGCACACGGCCTTGGCCTTGGCCGCGGGGTGGCTGCGTGCCTAGGCCTTGGCCTTGGGGTGGCTGCGTGCCTTGGCCTTGGCCGCGGGGTGGACGCATGCCTTGGCGTTGGCCACGGGGTGGCTGCGTACCTTGGCCTTGGCCACGGGCTGGCTGCGTGCCTAGGCCTTGGCCGCGCGCTGGCTGCGTGCCTAGGCCTTGGCCGTGGGCTGGCTGGGTGCATGGCCTTGGCCTTGGGTGCCTTGGCCTTGGCCGCGGGTGGACGCATGCCTTGGCGTTGGCCACGGGGTGGCTGCGTGCCTTGGCCGCGGGCTGGCTCCGTGCCTTGCTCGAAGTACAGCACATGCTCGTGAACAAGGCACGTCGCACACTCTCACGCACACACAACACACACTCGGGCCGCGCTCCGGAGGCAAGGATAGGGTGCTCGAGCGAGGCCCTTTGCCTTGGCCTTGGCTGCGGGGTGGCAGCGTGGCTTGGCCTTGGCCGCGGGCGAGCATTTGGCCAAAATGTGAGCACACGGTCCTTGCCGTTGCTTCGTATTCTTGCACAAAACACTGAGATGCACACCTACCTTCCACTTCTTTCCCCGGTTTTACCTGAAGCGGACGATTTGGCACGCCCGTTCGCTGCTTGTAAAATGGCCGTGAAACGAGTTTCGGAGCTCGGAATTGGATTCCGTTTTCTCCCGCCACCGACTCCCACCAAACCCGACCAGGCTGTCCAAAATCCCATGCCGTCCCCGAAACGGAAAATTTGGCAACAATCCGTGTGCTATAGCTCACGGATTTTGGCCTTTTCCGGCGAAAAAATGGGCGCAGGGCCTCCCCCATTATTTTCGCCATTTCTTCGAGCGGAAAATAGTACTTGCGCCGTGAGGAGGCCCCTGTTGTGCAAATTTCATTGAACTCGCAAGTGCACGAATCTATTGTAGAATAGATTAATGGTGACGAGTGTCGATCCCACGAGGAGGTGGATTTTAATTATATGTAGAATTAATTTTCTGAGTTGGTGGTTGGATTTATAATGACAATTATGTAGGCAATGTATTAATTTGAATTAAAGCTATTGGAATAAACTATTAAAATAAAATGCTTGGATCTCCGGATCTGTACTCAACATGCACCATCGGCTTAATATTCATTATTAGTACCAATTAAATCATGAAGGGGTAACTTCCACTCATCATGAACCACACTCTAATAGATATGGTGCTAAGGGCTTCCCGTGCCAAATAGTAATAACCTTGCCTAGGGAGGCGGTTATTCCAGCCGATATCCAGACAAGATTATTACTATCTGTCTACGAAAAGTCAAAACAACCACATAAATTAAAGGGGAAGGAAAAGTAAATTTACCAAATTAAGCCCATGGAGCATGTTGAGACTTCACCTTCAACCCAAGCTTGAAAAGAAATTAGCCACTCATAATTTAACTAGGGGTAAAATGGGAATTTTATTAAAATACGTAGAAAATACAAGATGGAGATGGAATTACAGAAAATGGAGTCCAAAAATGGATTCAGGGGTGTCAAATTAGGGGGGGGGAGCCCCCTTTTTATAGATACACTGAGTAAATCATGGCCATCGGATTAAAACAATTTGGACGCTCAGGATTGCGCCACGTGGCAAGTTCCTATTGGATGGAACACATCATCAGGGGCTGTTATTCTGTGTATATGCATGTACCGTACACACGTTTTTTCGATCCACTAATATTCTGCCACGTCACCGGTCAACATTTTTGGTTCAATAGGATCATGACACGTCATCAGTCAACGCCACATCATCAGTCAATGCCACATAAGCGGTCAATGCCACATCATTTGTCCAATCAAATGCTGCAACGTCATCGTATAGTGCCACGTCATCGCATGCGAGTGCCACGTCGATACATAAGATGCAGGTGAACAGTCGCGTGAAGCGTTGTCGTATCAGATCGTATATATCAACCGTCAGTATGTGTGAAGCGATCGAGTATATGTGAGAATACCATTTTTTTTTTATGCTCCTCCTAAGGTTTTCGATCATATCCTGAGTTCAAAAGTGTTGTCCGTTTTTCCATCTGATCTCTCGTTTATTGTGAAATGACCATGATATCCCCTAAAATACATAAAATACTTAATTAAAATAAAACATACATAATTAAATTACAAATGACTTAAAGACATAAAAATAGGGATGTTAGTGAGACTTGGAGTGTAAAATGATGATTTTTTCCATTATAAATATACACTTTCTAATACTCAACACACCCCCCAACCAGCTTGTTGCTAGTCCCTAGCAATTTGAGCGAAAACAAAGCTGAAATTTTTTTTTTTTTTTTTATACTGTGGTATTTATTCAATCAGACTAATGATAACAATCAAATAAAAGTATAAGCATTATCTACAGTCTAAAGAAATATCATTCCCACATCAACTCTCCACATGAATCAGTTTAGAAAACTTTGTCACAACTTTAGTAATCGAGTCACTTTTAAGAATGACATGCAAACCCCAAAATCTCACTGGTAGTAGTAATACGCTCACAAAGAAATTAAACCCAAAAATAATCACTCCAGTGAATGGTAGCTTGAGTGAAAATAATAAAGAAATAATATCACACACTCTCACCAAGGTGACAAAAATATGCCCTCAGCTTAGAAATAGTACGATTTCAATGCTAATCAAACCAATACATTCATCATCTTTTTTTTTTTTTTTTTTTCTAGTATGCATTGCCACATCTTTTCAACCAATATAACTAGTTTCTATTTCAGACTATAGTTCCCTAAAATCAAGAAGGACTTTTATTAGGACATAACGTAGGCTAGGGACGTGGCTGACAAAGAAAGGATAATAGGAAAAATAAAATATATGTTTGAAAAATAGAGAACTTTGGAGATTGTAAGGTGCTTTTCACTTGATTTTTTTTTTTTTTTTATTTATTTTTTTTTTTGTAAACATTTTTTTTCTTTTGTTTCTTTTTCTCTTTTTTTTTTAGCACCTTTTTTTTTTTATACAAAATTATCTCTATTTTCAAACATAAATGGGTGGTGAGAAATACAAAATATAAGGTGATACTCCACATTGGAGTGGGACAAGATAATAGGTTGCCAAAGAAAAAGTCTTTATTTTTATTATTTTATTATTATTATTTTTTTTTTTTAAGGCTCAAAGGGGTTAACTATGGATACATATTAATAGGGTTGGCTAGAAAGGCTCAAACGGACCAAAGATGGCCTTTCTGTCATCTTTTAGGGTTCTAAATAATCTTCCATATCTACTAGTTAGATAGATCTTCAGATGTGGAAAAACATACTGTAGTTTTTTTTTTTTAAAAGATAATGTGTAAAGCAATAAACTACTAAGCTGAATGAAGAATGGGCAAAAAGGGTTACTCTCCAAGAAAAATAACAGGCTCAAAAACTCACTTGGAAATTATTATGACATGTGCATTCTTTCAAGCAACTTATATTTGTCTCCAACATCAACATGTAGAGTAACAAACATGGTGTAACATAACTAAAGACCAAAGATAATACAAATACTAAAATTTGAAAGTTATCATGTCATCTAATTATGAAAAGATCACAGGCAACGGCGCCATTTTTTTTTTTTTTTTTTTTAATAAGAAGATGCGTTTCTAGAGTCACTGCACTCCATATTCAGCCATCTTCGACTCAAAAAAATTTAGCCACAGTTAGTTTCTACAATAAAAAATAGTAAAAATTACACCAAGATTAAGATATTCCACAATTGTCAACTATTCCCTCCCCCCAACCTGAACGAAACATTGTCCTCAATGTTGAAAGAAAATAGGGTTTAGAAGACATCACCTGAGTGCTGGATCACAGAAGAAAATATTTACAAGCGGAGAGTTAAATCTAATTTGCACTTCTTACTACGGCTACTGTTACCATCATTAGTTGGCCATTCCAACACGAGGGTCTTGGGATCCGCTCAGTCATAAAGCTTTGTAAATGGATCAATTAACTCGTTAGCGCAGATGAGCACAAATAAAGATTTTTTTCGCTGTGAAAGGGATGNAATGGTTTTTTATTGCATGGTTAAGAAATGCGATGAAGCCATCATAAAAGTTATTGACATTTAACAAACCGATGGGTTTCTGATGAATGTTGGATGGGCCCAAGATGCTAATGTGATTAGTGCCTCTAGAGTTGCAAGATCTCCTGGTAGAAAATAAAAGCATCAGCATGATTTAGCATTTCAGTTATTCTTTCTTGCATACCTGAGACAACTAACTCTTCTCCAGTTGGTGAGTCAGACATACAGGCCAACGGTTTGAGGCTTCTTGGGATGATGCCTAACACTTGGCTCCCTCTGAGATAAACAGCTTCTGAGACTAGTTTTGATAACCCTCGGTCACCTCCTCCATAAACCAGATGCAAATTTCTTTCTGCTATGCGTTGACCAAGATCGATGGCTGCCTCAACGAACTCTTTATGTTTGCCATAGTTAAATCCAGAGAGCACACAAATGTTCTTGAATTGTTTATTGGGAGTAGCTGCCATTGGGATGCTTCTAAAAAACAATTTGTGAGTCTAAAAGAAAATGATCATATTTCAAGGATCTTGGTGACAATGATTTACAGCTGTATAGGAGGTAGCATGTCTATGTCAATTAACGCGTAAAGCACATGGCTCGAGAGTCAAAAAGAAAATAGTAAAAGAAAAAGCACTCAATTATTAAAGACAATAATGCAATTGATAAAACAACAGTGAGATAAAACAACAGTAAAAGGATATTTACAGGTAGTTGTGATTGTGGCTCACATCTTCCTCTGGTTTTACGTCCAGAAACGGCTTGAACGCCCTCTATGGGTCGAGGATAGGCTTCCCATCCAGTTTTCTTATAAACTGGCAAACAGGGTCGTTTATAGTCAGATTCCCAAGACTATATCGGACACGTTCTTTCTGAAATAATGGCCATAACTGGAGAATTGCTGTTTGTACGTATCCACTGGGATGCGTTTCAAGAGACAGAAGGATATCATCCAATGACTCTTTATTCAAGCCATCCCTAATGAATTGAATCTTATCTTCCCTATTATCAGACATCATTCCGAAAGAACAAGGATTTTTATCGCATTTCATCCTGGCACACTTATGACAATTAACATGAAGTTTTTCAGCTCTTCGTTTTCTCGAGTAATTTCCTTTACCACAACCAGGCATGTATGCAATAAATTTAGGAGGTAACTCACCTGCCAAACGTACCTTGGCCTCGATTAACCAACGGATGTCAGCAGGGACGTTATTTCTCATAAGCAATCGCATGCGTTCGGACCGAGCTTTATAGATCGTAAGGAGGGCATTCTGAGGAAGTGAAGGAAATCGCTTGTGAAGCTTTGCTAGAATCGCGTTTCTGTCCATACCTTCTTCTCAGAATATTAGTTATTATGGGAAACTAAAGTAACCGACTTTGATTGTCACGGAGTACCGTTATCCGCCACTTAACCGGGGTAACAAACTAGAGAACACACAAAAAAGAAAAGAAAAGAAAAGAAAAGAAAAATAATAATCTCACAATTGTCCTCTTATTGAGTTTTCCTCAAGTTCGATTTGGGTTTCGTTGATACCTCCCTCAATTTCTTTGAGTTGTCTTTCTAGATCTTCAACGTGGGATACCAACTCTGGAGGTTGTAGCTTCCAAATACGATGCGTTTTACAAAATCGTATCTGGCTTCTCAGATGAGATTGTACACGTTGAAGTTGTCTGAGAATGTTCAAGAGGAACTGTCTAGTTGAGGAACACATAATTAGAAGTGATAAAAGAAAACTGAATGATTAAATAAACACACTTTCACAAAAATTTAAATCAAAAAGAAGAAATAAATAAGAAAAATTCTTAATTTAAATTTGGTGGGTCACTCAAATCTATTTGGTGCCTTTTTCACGTGGTTGGTACTCTAGATATGGCTTCAATCTTTGACCATTAACTTTAAAAATTACACCGTTCTTTGGATCCTTAATTTTAACTGCTCCATACGAAAAAACAGTGTGGACTATAAAGGGACCAGTCCATCGATAGCGTAACTTACCTGGGAATAGGCGCAAGCGAGAATTGAATAAAAGTACTTTTTGACCTGGTGTGAAAGATTTTCTCATAATTTGCTTGTCATGAAAGACTTTCATTCATTTGTTTGTAAATCTTGGCATTTTTGTATACATCATTACGACTTTCTTTAAGTTACGCGGTTGTGATTTTCTTTCTAAGTTAGCTTGCTTTGCATGTCAAAGTTGGATTTCTTGCTGGCCCAGTATGCACAATGCTCAAGTTTTGGTGGTGATTCTGATGATGGACTCAATTTCTTCTCTGATGGTGCTAGTTGTTCCACTCTTGACTTCCATTTGTTAATGTCCATGGATGGTGCTGAATCAAGTAAGGCGTTAACCTCATCTATTGATCTGTCAATATCAAAATTCAAACCAAAGTGAGTTAAACATGTTTGTAAAGGGTCATCACTAAGATTTGAAAGAAAAGTATTATCAACTAATTCTTCGATTAAATCCACATCAACAATTTCATCATCTGCATTGGGAGGTTGTTTGGCGATGTTGAAGATATTTAGTTCCATCGTCATATTGCCAAAAGACAACTGTATATTTTCAGTCGTGCATTGAATGTGAGCATCAGCAGTTGCCAAGAAAGGTCGTCCTAGGATAATAGGGATCTGCTTCCTTGAATCTGGACTGGTTGAGTGTCGATTACAATGAAATCAACAGGAAAATAAAACTTATCTACCGTATAAGCACGTCTCCACAATACCACGAGGTTTTTCATGGACCGTCTGCAGTCGTAACACCACCTGGAGTTGGGTGTAATTCCCGACCCAAATTTCACAAAATCGAGTAAGGCAACAGATTTACACTAGCTTCTAAGTCCAACAAAGCATTCTCAATTGTGTGGTTCCCTATACTACATGAGATAGTGGGGGAGCTTGGGTCTTTGTATTTTAGAGGAAGTTTGTGTTGGAGTATAGAGCTCATGTTTTCTGTTAAAAATGCCTTCTTTTGGACATGAATGTTTCTCTTTTTAGTACAAAGGTCTTTTAGAAACTTTGCATAAGATGACACTTGTTTTATAGCATCAAGTAAAGGGATGTTAACACTTACCTGTTTAAAGATTTCAAAAATCTCACTCGTAGATTTTTCCTTCTTTGCTTTAGCTAACCTCTGAGGAAATGGAGCTTTTGGAACGTATTCTTGTGGGTTGGTTTCTTCTTTCTCCTCTGAGGATGAGTCTTCTGCATTCACCAGTACAATTTAAGTTGTTTTGTAGTGCGGCATCTCCACTTTATTGTCGACTTCTTTTCCTTTTCGCAAGGTCATGACGGCTTTGACCTCTCCATACTGCTGAGGTGAACTGGTACTTACTTCATGCACTCCTTTAGGATTAGGCACTGGTTGACTTGGGAATTTACCTTTCTCAACAGTCATTGCCAAGGTCTGAACTGACGAAGCAAGTTGTCCCACCATTTTTTCAAGGTTTGAAATTGATTGGGTTTGTGAGTTGAAACCCGCTCTCATCTCATTTCGTAGTTCATCAATGGTGCGGTTTTGTTGCTCGATTTTGGAGTGAATAAGATTCTTGAAACTTTGAAATGCATCCTCCCATGGTCTAGGCTGAGAATGGTTTGGGTTATGATTATATGGTCTAAATGGTGGTTGAGAGGCTTGAGGATTTTGAGGAATTGGTTGCATTGGTGGGAGTGAGATTTCTTTGGTCCATTCTGTTGGAATCCTTGAGACCATGAAAAATTGGGGTGCTCTCTCCATCCAGGATTATATGTGTTGGAGTAAGGGTTGTAGTTTGATGGCTTTCTCATTACATCTATGGCATTGGCTTGATCTGAGTATGAGTCCTGGTCATGTGGCTCGTCAATTTAGCGGAAATTGCTAACGATGCTATTTGTCGGGAAAGACCTTCAACTATGTATTTGACTTCTTTAATTTCTGAACTTGACTCACCAATGTGAACCTCATTCACTCCCTTAACTCTTCTAGTACTCTGTTAACGACTCGTTGTTGGGAATTATCCGCTTGTCATTTGGNAGAAATCCCAAATCTCTGATGCACTTTTTGACATTAGCTCTCCTCCACTTGTTGCCATTAGCCATTCTTGCACATTTGGCAATAATCCCTCCAAAAAGTATTGGCATTGGTGCCATTTTTCGTATCCATGATGTGGACACTTTAGGAGTAGCCCATTGAATCGCTCCCATGCTTCGAAAAATTGCTCGTCTTCTCTTTGGGTAAACTCTGAAATTTCCCTGCGAATAGCATTGGTTTTATGTACTGGGAAATATTTATTCAAAAATTTTGTTACCATTTGTTCCCATGATGTAATGCTATTAGCAGGCAATGCATTGAACCATGAACGAGCTCTATCCTTTAAAGAAAATGGAAATAATCTAAGCTTAACATCATCATCTGAAAAATTCTCATATTTAAAAGTTTGACAAATAGCATGGAAATCATTCAGATGATTATATGGATCTTCATTTTCTAGGCCATAGAATGTTGGGAGACAATTTAGCACACTAGGTTTTAATTCAAAACTCTAGCAGCTACATTTGGGTATCTTATGCATGATGTGCTCAAGTTAGCTAAGGGACTAAAGTAGTCCTTAAATGGCCTCTCTTGTGGTGCTGGTTGCAAATCCATTTCAAATTTATTTTTATTTATAACGTGCTTGTGTGTGCGAAGTGTTTTTTCTAATTCAAAGTCTATATGCTCAAGATTCGGTAATTGTGACCTACGACCATGCATGCAAATGAAAAAAAAAATGATAACAAAATTAATAAAGATAAATAAGAGGGAGAAATTACAATACTAACCTTATCTTTGTTATTCTGATTTGCTATAAAAATAACTCAAGTGCTATATATAAAAAAAACAAAATACGTGAAACAAATTAAAATAAATTATTAGGCGGTTGAACCTGTCGATTTCACAAAATAAAAAAAAATAACATGAAAATTAAATTACAGAAATTTAAAGAAGAGAAGAAAAGAAAAGAAAATAATACCTACTTCAGAATGTAATTTCACTTTTTTTTTCACTCTTTTTTCTTTAATAATAATAATAAAAATATTACAAGGAAACAAATAAAATAAATAAATAAAGAAGAAAAAAAAAATTCTACAAATTAAAATACTTACCTCCCCGGCAACGGCGCCAAAAACTTGTTGTGCAAATTTTATTGAACTCGCAAGTGCACGAATCTATTGTAGAATAGATTAATGGTGACGAGTGTCGATCCCACGAGGAGGTGGATTTTAATTATATGTAGAATTAATTTTCTGAGTTGGTGGTTGGATTTATAATGACAATTATGTAGGCAATGTATTAATTTGAATTAAAGCTATTGGAATAAACTATTAAAATAAAATGCTTGGATCTCCGGATCTGTACTCAACATGCACCATCGGCTTAATATTCATTATTAGTACCAATTAAATCATGAAGGGGGAACTTCCACTCATCATGAACCACACTCTAATAGATATGGTGCTAAGGGCTTCCCGTGCCAAATAGTAATAACCTTGCCTAGGGAGGCGGTTATTCCAGCCGATATCCAGACAAGATTATTACTATCTGTCTACGAAAAGTCAAAACAACCACATAAATTAAAGGGGAAGGAAAAGTAAATTTACCAAATTAAGCCCATGGAGCATGTTGAGACTTCACCTTCAACCCAAGCTTGAAAGGAAATTAGCCACTCATATTTGAACTAGGGGTAAAATGGGAATTTTATTAAAATACGTAGAAAATACAAGATGGAGATGGAATTACAGAAAATGGAGTCCAAAAATGGATTCAGGGGTGTCAAATTAGGGGGGGAGCCCCCTTTTTATAGATACACTGAGTAAATCATGGCCATCGGATTAAAACAATTTGGACGCTCAGGATTGCGCCACGTGGCAAGTTCCTATTGGATGGAACACATCATCAGGGCTGTTATTCTGTGTATATGCATGTACCGTACACACGTTTTTTTCGATCCACTAATATTCTGCCACGTCACCGGTCAACATTTTTGCTCCAATAGGATCATGACACGTCATCAGTCAACGCCACATCATCAGTCAATGCCACATAAGCGGTCAATGCCACATCATTCGTCCAATCAAATGCCGCCACGTCATCGTATAGTGCCACGTCATCGTACAGTGCCACGTCAGCATACAGTATAGGTGAACAGTGCCGTGAACAGTGTCGTGTACAGTACCGTATATATCAACCGTACCGTATGTGTGAACAGTACCGTATATGTGAACAGTACCATTTTTCTTTTTATGCTCCTCCTAAGGTTTTCGACTGTCCTGAGTTCAAAAGTGCTGTCCGTTTTTCCATCTGATCTCTCGTTTATTGTGAAATGACCATGATATCCCCTAAAATACATAAAATACTTAATTAAAATAAAACATACATAATTAAATTACAAGGGACTTAAAGACATAAAAATAGGGATGTTAGTGAGACTTGGAGTATAAAATGATGATTTTCTCCATTATAAATACACACTTTCTAGTACTCAACACTTACTCCGTAAGGAGGTGCCCGGCCAAGTTCTGCCACAACCGGACCAATTCGCGGGCACGTTTCGTCCCCATTTTGAACCACGGCATGTTTGGTAAATCGGCCATAAAATGAGCTACGGACCTCGGAATCGACTCCTGTCTTTTCCGACGTTTGACTGTCGCACGTATCTAATACATCACCCGAAAATCCCGCACCACCCCGGAAACGCCAAAGTTGGCCAGGATCCGTGAGTCACAGCACACGGCCTTCGCCTTGGCCGCGGGGTGGCTGGGTGCCTAGGCCTTGGCCTTGACCGCGGGGTGGACGCGTGCCTTGGCCTTGGCCACGGGGTGGCTGCATGCCTTGGCCGCGGGCTGGGTCCGTGCCTTGCTCGAAATGCAGCACATGCTCGCGACCAAGGCACGTCGCACACTCTCACGCACAGACAACACACACTCGGGCTGCGATCCCGAGGCAAGGATAGGGATCTCGAGCGTGGCCCTGTGCCATAGCCTTGGCCGCGGGCGAGCATTTGGCCAAAATGTGAGCACACGGTCCTCGCCGTTGCTTCGTATTCTTGGACCAAAAACTGACATCCACACCTACCTTCCACTTCTTTCTCCGGTTTTGTGTGAATCGGACGAGTTGCCCACCCGTTTGGCCACCCATTCGCTGCCGGTAAAATGGCCATAAAACGAGTTTCGGAGCTCGGAATTGAATTCCGTTTTCTCCCACCACCGACTCCCACAAAACCCGACCACGCCGGCCCAAAATTGCACGCCGCCCCTGAAACGCAAAATTTGGCCACAATCCGTGTGCTATAGCTCACGGATTTTGGCCTTCTCGGGCGGAAAAATGGGCGCAGGGCCTCCAGCATTATTTTCGCCATTTCTTTGATCAGAAAACAGTACTTGCGCCGTGAGGAGGCCCCCGGCCCAGTTCAGCCACAATCGGACCAATTCGCGGCCATTTTTCGTCCCCTTTTCGCACCCCCGCACGTTCGGTAAATCGGCCGTAAAACGAGGTTCGGACCTCGGAATCGACTCCCGTCTTTTCTGACGTTTGACTGTCGCACGTATCTAATGCATCACCCCAAAATCCCGCACCGCCCCGGAAACGCGAAAGTTGGCCAAGATCCGTGAGCTACAGCACACGGCCTTGGCCTTGGCCGCGGGGTGGCTACGTGCCTAGGCCTTGGCCTTGGGGTGGCTGCGTGCCTTGGCCACGGGGTGGCTGCGTGCCTGGGCCTTGGCCACGGGCTGGCTGCGTGCCTAGGCCTTGGCCGCGGGCTGGCTGGGTGCATGGCCTTGGCCTTAGCCGCGGGGTGGACGCGTGCCTTGGCCTTGGCCACGGGGTGGCTGCGTGCCTTGGCCGCGGGCTGGCTCCGTGCCTTGCTTGAAATGCAGCACATGCTCGCGACCAAGGCACGTCGCACACTCTCACGCACACACAACACACACTCGGGCTGCGATCCTGAGGCAAGGATAGGGAGCTCGAGCGTGGCCCTGTGCCATAGCCGTGGCTGCGGGTGAGCATTTGTCCAAAATGTGAGCACACGGTCCTCGCCGTGGCTGCGGGTGAGCATTTGTCCAAAATGTGAGCACACGGTCCTCGCTTTCTCCGGTTTCGCTTGAATCGGACGAGTTGGCCCACCCGTTTGGGCACCCATTCGCTGCCGGTAAAATGGCCGTAAAATGAGTTTCGAAGCTCGGAATGGGATTCCATTTTCTCCCGCCACCGACTCCCACCAAACCCGACCACGCGAGCCCAAAATCCCACTCCGCCCTCGAAACGCGAAATTTGGCCAATATCCATGTGCTATAGCTCACGGATTTTGGCCTTTTCTGGCGGAATAATGGGTGCAGGGCCTCCAGCATTATTTTCGCCATTTCTTCGAGCGGAAAACAGTACTCTCGCCGTGAGGAGGCCCCCGGCCCAGTTCTACCACAATCGGACCAATTCGCGGGCACGTTTCGTCCCCTTTTCGCACCCCCGCACGTTCGGTAAATCGGCCGTAAAACGAGGTTCGGACCTCGGAATCGACTCCCATCTTTTCCAACGTTCGACTGTCGCACGTATCTAATGCATCACCCCAAAATCCCGCACCGCCCAGGAAACGCGAAAGTTCGCAAAGATCCGTGAGCTACAGCACATTGCCTTGGCCTTGGCCGCGGGGTGGCTGCGTGCCCAGGCCTTGGTCTTGGGGTGGCTGCGTGCCTTGGCCTTGGCCTTGGCCACGGGGTGGCTGCGTTCCTTGGCCTTGGCCACGGGCAGGCTGCGTGCCTAGGCCTTGGCCGCGGGCTGGCTGGGTGCATGGCCTTGGCCTTGGCCGCGGGGTGGACGCGTGCCTTGGCCTTGGCCACGGGGTGGCTGCGTGCCTTGGCCGCGGGCTGGCTCCGTGCCTTGCTCGAAATGCAGCTCATGCTCGCGACCAAGGCACGTCGCACACTCTCACGCACACACAACACACACTCGGGCCGCGCTCCCAAGGCAAGGATAGGGAGCTCGAGCGTGACCCTGTGCCTTGGCCTTGGCCGCGGGGTGGCTGCGTGCCTTGGCCTTGGCCGCGGGCGAGCATTTGGCCAAAATGTGAGCACACGGTCCTCGCCGTTTCTTCGTATTCTTGGACCAAAAACTGACATCCACACCTACCTTCCACTTCTTTCTCTGGTTTTGCCTGAATCATACGAGTTGGCCCACCCGTTTGGGCACCCATTCGCTGCTGGTAAAATGGCCATAAAATGAGTTTCGGAGCTCGGAATTGGATTCTGTTTTCCCCGCCACTGACTCCCACCAAACCCTACCAAGCCTGCCCAAAATCCTGCGCCGCCCCCGAAACACGAAATTTGGCCATAATCCGTGTGCTATAGCTCACGGATTTTGGCCTTTTCCGGCGAAACAATGGGCGCAGGGCCTCCAGCATTATTTTCGCCATTTCTTCGAGCAAAAAACAGTACTTGCGACGTGAGGAGGCCCCCAGCCCAGTTCTACCACAATCGGACCAATTCGTGGGCACGTTTCGTCCCCCTTTCGCACCCCAGGACGTTCGGTAAATCGGCCGTAAAATGAGTTTCGGACCTCAGAATCGACTCCCGTCTTTTCTGACGTTCGACTGTCGCACGTATCTAATGCATCACCCAAAAATCCCGAACCGCCCCAGAAACGCGAAAGTTGGCCAAGATCCGCGAGCCACAGTACACGGCCTTGCCCTTGGCCCACGCACTGCGGGTGTCATGCTCTGGCAGGGGGTGCTGCGTGGCCATGGCGGGCTGGCTGCTGCCTGGCCTTCGCGGGCTGGCTGGGTGCAAAATGTGAGCCATGGCCGCTGGGTGGACCTCGGCGGGGCTGGCCTCGTTTTGCCTTGGCGCGGGCTGTCTCCATGCCTGCTCGAAATGCAGTACATGCTCGCAACAAAGCGACGTTGCACACTCGGGCTGCGTTCCGTTTCTCGAGCCAAGGAGCCCGAGCGTGGCCTTGCCATATTCTTGTGCTTGTGCCAAGGCATTTGGCCAAATTGTGAGCTGAAAACGGTGCCCTCGCCGTTTGCTTCTATTCTTGGACCAAAAACTGAGATCACACTACCTTCCACGATTCTCGGTTTTGCCTGAATCGGATGAGTTGGCCCCTTGTTCGGTGGCAGTAAAATGGCCGTAAAATGAGTTTCGGGCTTGGAATTGGACCCGTTTTCTCCATGTTCACACTCCCACCAAACACGACCATGCCACCCCAAAATCGTACGCCCCGAAAAGGATTGGTCACAATCCATGTGCTATAGCTCACGGATTTTGTCCTTTTGCCTTGGCGAAAAATTGGCAGCGGGGGGCTCCCATTATTTTGCCCTTGGCGGGAAACAGTTTTGGCAAATGTGGCCACGGCCCGTTCTTCGTATTCTTGGACCAAAAACTGAGATCCCACTTTACCTTCACTTCTTTCTCGGTTTGCCTGAATCGGATCACGCCAAAATCCGCCATTCCCACGGCGGTAAAATTGCCAAGAGCCAGTTTGGCCTCGGGTGCACCGGGCTTTTCTCCTTGCCCGCTCCCAAAGCTGGCCGTGCCTTGGCCTTGGTCACGGGCTGGCTGCGTGCATGGCCTTGGCCGTGGGCTGGCTGCGTGCCTGGTTTTGGCCGCACGCTGGCTGGGTGCCATGGCCTTGGCAGCGGGGTGGACCGTGCCTTATTTTTGGCCATGGGGTGGCTGCGTGCCTCGGCCTTGGCGTTGGCCGTGAGGCCCCGGCCAAGTTCTCAAATCGGACCAATGCTCGCGACCAGTTTGCGTCGCCCCTTTTTGCACACAACACCCTCGGGCCGCGCTCGGCAAGTAAGGGAGATCGTGCGTGGAGGTGCCTTGGATATCGCGGGTGGCTGCGTCTAGGCCTTGACTGCGGGTGAGCATGCATCACCCAAAATGCACCACCCTACGGTCCTCGCCAAGTTTCCGTGGCTCGGACAAAAAAGGCCTTGGATCCAGGTGGCAACGTGCGTGCCTAGGCCTTGGCCTCCACTTCTTTCTCGCCTTGCCTTTGCCAGAATCGGCGAGCTGGCCACCCGTTTGGGCACCCGTTCGCTGCGGGGCTGGCTCCATTTGGAGCTCACAATACATTCCGTTTTCCCCGACCAAGGCAGACTCCCACTCCTCAAACCCAACACTACACCAGCCCAAATCGTGTTTCAGCCCCGGGCGTGAAATTTGGCAACAATCGGGTTGTGGTAGCTCGATTTTGGCGGAGAAAATGGGCGCAGGGCCTCCGCATTATTTTAAACATTTCTTTGGGTGGAAACTCACACCTACGGCCCATTTTTCCACAATCTGACCAAGCGGCCCACATTTCGCCCCCTTTTCGGCACCGTTCAGCGGTAAAATCGGCCCCGTAAAAGAAGTTGGAGGTCGGTGTGGATCTCCGTTTTTTCCGGCGTTCGACTTCGCACCTGTTTGCATCGCCCCCAAAAATCCCACACTGCCCAGGAAAGCATTTGGCCATCCGCGAGCCAAGGCCAAGCCTTGGCCTTGGCGCGAGGTGTCACAGGTGCCCATGCCCTTGCCCGGGGTGGCAGGTGCCTTGGCCCAAGTGGGGTGGACGCGTGCCTTGGCCCCTTGGGCAGGTGGCTCGTGCCTTGGCCATGGACATGTGCTGCATTTGAGCTTGGCCTTGGCCATCCACCATTTGGTCAAAAGAGCCATGGCTTTGACCATTCTTGGCCAAAAACTGAGCACGCAGCCACCTACCTTCCAAGGCTTTGTGTTTTGCTCACGGATCTTGGCCAACCAGCGTTCTCGGGCGTGGAGTTTGGGGTGATGCGGTAAACTGCGACAATCAGGCGTTGGGCTTGGAGTCGATTGGATCGAACCTCGTTTACATCTGATTTACCGAATGTGACCAGGGTGTGACCAAAAATGCCTGCGAAATGGTCCGGATGGTAGAACTGGGCCGGGGGGCCTCCTCCGTGTGCTGTAGCTACTGTTTTTCCTCTCGAAGAAATGGTGAAAAATGTCAGGAGGCCTGCGTATTTCCCATTTTGCTGCCCGAAAAGGCCAAAACCGTGAGCTATAGCACGGATTGCCCCGGCCCAGTTTACAAGGCGGACCATTTTCAGGGCGTCGTCGGGTTTGGTGGGATTCGTATTGGCGTTAAATCAGGCGAATCAAATTGGAGCTCGAGCTTCGTTCTGACCATCTTACCGACTCTTGACGAGTCCAATGCATTCAACTCCAAATTCAGGCAAAACAAGAGAAAGAAGTGGAAGGTAGGTGTGGATCTCAGTTTTTGGTCCAAAATCTGAAGAAAGCGCGAGGACCGTGTGCTCACATTTGGCCAAATGCTCGCCAGCGGCCAAGGTAAACCCGCGCAGCCACGTGCGCCAGAGCACAGGGTGCTCGGCCTATCCTTGCCCTGGGCGGCCGGGTGTGAGTTGTATGTGCGTGAGAGTGTGCGACCTGCCTTGGTCGCGAGCATGTGCTGCATTTCGAGCAAGGCACGAGCCAGCCCGCGGCCAAGGCCAAGGCCGAGGCACGCAGCCACCCGTGGCCAAGGCCAAGGCACACACGCGTCCACCCGCGGCCAAGGCCATGGCACCCAGCCAGCCCACGGCCATGGCCTAGGCACGCAACCAGCCGCGGCCAAGGCCTTGGCA